>JAPDSC010005659.1:121217-135212 GCA_026290005.1 Latrodectus geometricus
ATATATATATATATATATATATATATATATATATATATATATATATATATATAACATGGATAATCACATAACACATTTAGAAACAGAATACACTATTCGAAATATATAGAAATTTATTTCCCCATCGAGAAAAAAGTAAATTTTATCAATATCAGCATTAGAAGAACTGAATAAATGTAATATATAAATATATTGCATTTGCAAAAAGGAATTGAAATTCAGGGAAATTGGGATCATATTTAATTTTTTTTTGAGTGAAATAGATATATCTCTGCCAATATATGCAAAACAAACATGCATTTACTTAAAGAAAATATGAAATGCGAATCGAAAGATGTTAAGGGAATATTTTATTAACAAACCTGGAAAAAATTACCGTTGCTATTTTTCGGTTATAAAAAGATTAACGAATATAAATCAAATATATTTGATAAAATTTGAGATAAAAAGGATCTTGGAACACTTATCAATACATTTTTCATATATATGCCTTTAATAATTCATTCCTTTTGACAAATTGAGGGTATTTAGTAAAATCATATTAATAAATCTGTATATTTTAAGTAATAAAAATTACAACTTTGAGAAGATCTAAATTTGGAGATAGTCCCCTATTTAAGTACTTCTGTGAAGTTGATTGCGGGTGGCATTTTCCATTGCGACCTCTTCAAGAATCCTCCTCTTTTCCATTTTTACAGGAAGTTTTATTTTATGTCTTCAAATTCTTTCTCCCAGGAGACATTTCCCACTGCGGTCGACAGACTTCTCGCTTTCAGGTGTTTTTGAGTATTTATGTTCCAAATTTAAGGACAAAGAAATATTTTTCTGCAATGATCCCATCATAGGAAGGACAATAACTCCAAATGGGTGCTATAAATGTTCCAGCAATCAATGCTGTGCATTTGCCCGATATTTATAGTTTTTTTGATTTTTATTTCCTTTATTTTCCTTTGAGAGATGCGAGAGGCATCCCTGATTCCGGGAAATGATGTGTTGAAAGGCTTAAGACGGAAATGAAACATTCCCATGGCCTCGTTTATGTCTGGATTCAGCAGCTTCTATGGTATTGTAGAAGTTAAAGAAATCGAGATTGGTTTTGCGCACTTGAAATTTTACAACTGTATCGAAACAATGTAAGAAGATTTCTTCTTTAGATCAATTCATCTATCAAAAGGTGATTTCATCCGATAAAATAAATGAAAAAACTATACTATGAAAACTCTTATAAAAAGCAAATTATATATTAATGAATAACCTCAAAAATTTATTTAAAAACTCTTTAGATCCTAAAATAGGAAATTATATACGAAGTACTAAATTTTCATAATATTTCACCTATGTAATACATGTGTTCTCAAACTATGGTTCGAATTAGAACATATTTTCAATTTATTACATTTTATTTATTTTCAGTATAAGTGTTTGGTATTCATTATTGAAATCTATTTTTAATGATCAGTTTTAAAGAACCGATGAAATGAGCATTTATCTTCTTTAACAGATTTCCTGTGAAATCATTGTAAGAAATTTTAAAGTATTTATGGTTGATTTTAGATTTAAATAAATATCGTAATATGTAAATAGAGTCAAGCCCATAAACTATATTAATAAAAATTAGAAAGCTAATATTCAACTACTGTGTCGATGAGTGAAATCATTAACATCATTTTGCTAAACCACAACTGATGTGTGTACTTTTATAATACTTTTTTTCAAAGCACCTATTTACAGAAATATATAAAAAAACATTTAGTGTCACAAACGGCTTTTATTGGATCTAACTTTTGCTTACATAACGGACTTTTTTCATTTGGGATGGAGTTAATATGCTACAGGTGTGTAAATATGTCCAGAGAGTACCACACTCATTAGCTATGCAATTTTTAGATCGTGTAAATTGGGTGGAAGAGGAGAATACTCTCTTTTAGACACGCCTTTATATCACATCCTATACATTTTCTATGAGCTTAAGATCAGGGATATGCAATTGCTAGGGAAGGTATTGGAAGTCAGAATAATACTCAGCGAAACAATTTTGAGATTTCTAAATCGATTTACTTTGCATTATTGTCATAAAGTATCCTTCAAAATTAGAAAAAATAGAGTAAAAGTGTAAGTGCAGGGTGCACGTGATCAGTCAGTATGTCAATTTATGTTTGGTTTTACCAAGGCACCTCTTCCATGCCATCAAAATATGTTCTACGTTATGATACTCCCACTTAATACTTGCACAATGCGAGTAAGGGCAAATGATTTCATATCTTTTTGGAATTCTCCCATAACTCGATGTCTTCCATCAATGTGAAATAAGGTGTACTGTGATTCATCTGATCACATAATCTATTTCCAATCTTTAGATGTCCAATATTTTCTCTTTTGAAACCTTTAAGTTTTTGTATATCGGGGTGAAATAATTTTTTTTCAGGCATATGACTATGGATTCCTATCCATTGCGATTCTCTGATGATAGTTCAAGATGCAAGATGATGTTCTTTGGCGAAGAACCATGGTTGCCAATTTCTGTCATTTGATGAAAAATAAAGTCCTTATTGTGCCATACAATTCGTCGGAGATGACGACCTTTTGAAAAACTGGTGGGATCATAGTTATATCTTCTGGACAAAAACTGTGGGTTCTGATTCTGACTTTCCAAAAAACTTGATACAGCTGATTTTGAGAACTACATAAATTTGCTGCTTTTGAAATCAAAGATCCCACTAAACAAATCCTTTTCTCAAACGGTAAAAAGATTTACCGCTTTCTCCATTTGACTTCATTCATAGAGAAGTTCATTCTTTCATCTTAATTTACTATCATTTTGATGACTCATAATCTACACTATAAAAAATTTGCCCACCTCTTTCCCAGCAAGCATTTAAACAAAAATCTGGAATGTTAATAAAAAAAATTACATACGAGTTTAATATGGATTGCTAGATTAATGAAAAGAATTTTGATAAATATAGATTGACAACTTATTACAGCTATAAGAGTTATCACCTTTTATCGCTGTACAAGTGTCACAGTGAGCTTTCATATTATTTATGAGGCTCTTGTCCAAAAATTATAATAGTAATTCTTGTTCTATGATTGTTGATTGTAGAAGTAATTCTTGCTAAAATATTATTGTATATTTTAAATATACCATGTGCGACACTTATAGCAAACCAGAAACTCGTTTGTGACTGTCCTATTTCTAGTCTATTATTCACGATCATTTTAGCTGCAGTTTTTGTCGCTTCAATGGATTTATCTAAAAAATGGAATTCCATACAGAAATTAATAGTTTCAGAGAATTTTCACTTTTTAACTTTAAATTTCATATTTGTTATATATTTAAACATCCTCATTATTAAATAAATAGCAAGAATAACGCAAAATTGAAATTATTCTAAATTACGTAGTATATCAAATATCAGTTTTAAAAGAATACTGGAAGATATTTCCATTGTATTCATAGCAAAATAAGGCAAAAATTCTTTCCATCTGGTCACTTATAAATATTTATCTTGGTAGCTATATTAAATTTTACCTTTTGCACACAATAGCACTATTGGGGATTACACTTTTTGCACATCAATCATGTTGTACCAATGTTAATTCCTTCATTTAAATTGTTTCTCCTACATTTATTAGAATAGTATGTGAAGTTTGTACACAATAATGAAATATTTTATCAAGTATTTTAAGTTTAGATATCTATCATTTTCTAAGTTATGAACATTTGATATTGTAAGACACGGTGCCTGGTTGGTTCTCGTTATCATAAGGTAGTAAATTCAAAACCTGATTTAAATGAAAAGCTGTAATGCTTATTAGTGCTGGAACACGTAAAATGTGTCGTGGTCACAATGTCTTTCACGTGAATTAATATCTCTTGTGTTGCATGCAGAGTCTAGGAGTATTCTGCTTGATCCCAGCTTCTTAATTACGAAGATACGCCCTTCTTCGGTTTCATGATAGCACTCCCACTTGGTTCCCGTCTATATAAAGATGCCATATCATTTTCACCTTTTGTAGTGCAGAAGAGGGAAAATCCTAGTAGCCAAGAAGCAGAAAACATTAGATATTGTTGTTGTTTTCTGCTTCTTGATTGGCTAATAGGATTTTCATTTTTCAGCACTCCTGCTTCTTAATTACACTCACCGAAGTTTTAATATAAAATTTAGAGCTGAAAAAAATTATAAGAATTTGAAATTTTATTTTGCTCTCAAAACTTTTGCCATACGAATTTTGTCTTTTAATAGAACATATTTTTAAAAAATAACTGTAGACGGATTTTCATTGACAGAATTTAGATTGTAAGTAATTATCGTAAAATTAAAAAAATTTATTTCGATATGGGAGTATCTCTTTATATTTAAATTTACTAAATTAGTTTTAATTTTTTTTGTATTTATCAAGAGCAACATAAGGAGAAATCTTAACTGATATAAAATTTAGCAAAATTAAATGACTTCTTGAATATGTTTTTGTTATACGACTGCTTTTCTAAATAAATTGTAGTTATGTCATAGAGGCAGCTCATAACATAGCAAATATTAGTTTCTGAATATCAAATTCTCAAATACTGACATTGAAGGCGGTCAAAAATTATTTTGAACATGGTCTGGTAAAAAAATAAAATTAAAAGGGGAAAACATCTCTATTTCTCAATCTGAAAGCGAAACATTTAAGTAGGTAAAAGAAGAATGCGAATTTTTGAGGCTGGAAACCCAAAATATTACTAACCTTCTCTTTGTAAGAAAAATGTATTTTTATGGAAAGATAAGAATCTTTAAAAAGTTTGCATAAATAATATAAACATATAGTTCTTCACACTTGATATTATCAATCCTTCTGCTATAAGAGTTGTATTAGCCATGGCATTATACAATCATTATTTGAACATGAATTGAGTGTAGCTAAGAATTCCTGTTATCTAGAATATGAATTGCAAATGATTCTCATTTAGTTAAAAGTAAATGCATTATGCCACTAAACTTAGCACTGGCTTAAATTTGAAAATGAGAAATAGAATTTAATTTCCGATATTTATGGAATGTTGGTATTCCAAGGAAGTAAAAGGGATAATTTTTTGATGTATTCTGAAAAAATAAATTTTCTTATTACTGTTGAATTATGATTACTTTAATTTATCTTAGGGATTTAAAAGTTCTTCAACATGAAATTACAAAGTTTTCTTGATAAGTTGAATTTAAAATTTAATGTTACTTTAAAGTGATTTCTAAAATTACAGATTTGTTTTCTCACTTGTCTGCAAGAAACATCTGTAACTATGAAAATCAAATTTTATTCGAAATTTGATTTCTCAAACAAATATAAATTTCACAAACAAATATAATTACAAATATAATCTCAAACAAATATAATTGTCTTCGTGCTTACATTACCGTGTCAATCGAATTAAATCAAATGATTTCAAGCAACCAAATTTAATAAAAAGACTATATTTATTTCAAATTTAAATTACAAAAATTTATTCCACGAGAATAATCTGCTTAGTTAAAGTTCTAATTTATGTTATTTAATTTAAGATGAAACAGCTCTTAAATTAAATATTAAACTTAATAAAGATCAAGTAACTCTTTAATTAAATACAAGACAATTTACTTTCATGTGAAACAATTTTGTCACATTAGTGAGCTTGTACAATTATGGTAAACATTTATTTGCTGACATAAATTTTCACTACAAGATTCAAATATTTCAAAGAAACTATTTTATAATTTACTTTTCTGATTTGTTTTCCCCTCTGTTTTAGTTATTATAAAAAATTATCATTGTAGGGAATACTGAAAATGGTTAAAATACATAAATCTATTCTTGCTTCTTCATTCTTTTATTTTGAATTATTAAAACAACTATTATATTTACCCAGATTTCTTGGAGCACATGTAATTAAAATAAACAAAAACTACAGCAACATAACTAAATTATAAAATTTATTTTGTTACTATTTTCAATTATTATTGATGAATTTTGATTTACTTTAACTCAATGCTATTGTGTGCATAATAGAGTAATGTTTTTCTGCTGAAAAGTTTAACAAAATGTATAGATTTCGTTTAAGCACAGCAGCATTTTGACCATGCTTTTTGTCAGTTCAAATTTTATTTTATCCAAACAATTATTCTATCATTCCATGCAAATTATTTGTCATGTGTTTTTTATTTACTATGGAGTTAGTGACTTTACACAGTCATTTTCATTCTGATATTTTTATTGTTGTTACAGTTCCCTTGTTGGCATAACAAAATCAAACCCCCCCAAAAGTTCAAAAATTTCCAGAGCAAGTAAACAAGAGATTTGGAAAATAAAACGTCCAATTTAAAATCTATTCAAGTTAAAATATGCTTAGGTGAAGTCTGAGGAGATTAACATTTGGTAAAAGTCTTAAAATGTTTCTGTACTTATGCAAAAAAGAGAGCTCTCAAGTGTCCATCAGCAAATAGCAAGAGAAAAGTCTGCTTGCATCTGTTGACCTCGAAAAAGCTAGAACCACAAGGACTCTTCTTAGAACACCAATATCGTTCCAGAGGAAGCTTTAATAATTTTTACTGTTTTATTTTTTATTTAATATTTTGGTTTGGCTTAAAATTAATCAGTTTTGAGTGTTTAAAAAAAAGAATGTGATTTTTTTAATATTATAATGTTAAAAAATTATTAATAGTATGATATAAATTTATATGTCACCGGTAAAGTTTGATATCTACTATTGCATAGAATACCTATCCATTTTATACAATACCAAAAATTTACTACCAATATATGTGAAATGGTTAACAAGTTCATAAATTTACTATACATTATATGAAATGCTAAATAAAAAATTGAAGAACTAGAAACTGATTATTAATGATACAATTTTATTTTTTATAGGCAAAACAATAAAAAGTGAAATTTCGAAATAATTGCTTTCTTTTTTTGTTTAAACTACTAGATTCACTTTTACACATTTATCATTTTGCTTTCTTCAAAAAGTAAGCCTTTAAAAATGACATTCGCATTTTTGAAAAAGAGAGAGAGCATAATTTAAACAATAATCTTATTTATTTATTTATTATTTTTAATAAATAACATTTAGAATTCTATAGTATAACTATATATTGGTAAAGGGAAATTCAATAACCTTTCACAAATTTTACTCTTTGACAAAAAATGTCAGATTCTTCATAAAATGCCAAATTATTCTATAAAACCTAAATGCTTATTACAATTTCGGTTACACACATATCTATTGAAGGCTTGCATAAAATTATATATTTAAATAGATTAACTACTTCTTAAAGTGTCAAAATTTCTCTGTTCTATACAAACAATATATATTTCTAGACTAATAACTTTATATGAATTTTTAATTTTAAATGGAAAATTTAGAAAAAATAAGTAAATATCTAGGAAGAATAAGTAAAAATTTAGGCATACTCAATCATTTGATAACTTAATCATTTGATAATAATTAAATTTGAAATAAAATCTGTTACCTATCCATTATTGATGGTCTTGTTACTGATAAATGAATTTCTAATTTATATTCTTAAAATAAATTAAGAATAGTGTGAAATATGTAATTTTTCTTCCTCTGCAAAATGTTACTGCATACCTTTACTAGTAACTTATCCCATTTAAATTACATTTTACTAATGGAGTAGACTTTTAAATTCTCAATGGAGAAAATATATAAAAAAATAAACCCATTAAAAAAGGAATACATGATAGTTATTGGGGAGACGTTAAAACCCTTTCTGATATAGTGTAATTTATGTATAAAATATTAACCTGGCATGTCAAAGAATTGGTTAAATATAAGCAACAAAAATTAAAAATTTGTTAATGGAAGAAAAAAATGTTCCTAATTATATTATATAATACCGAAATATTACAAAATATAAAGAAGAAATAAAATATGATTTAAAATGATAGTGTATATTGTTAATTTTGTCCAACTATAAGACTTAATGAGAAATACATTTTTAGTATTATTGTAAAATATATGTGATATTTAATAAAATCACATTCATTGTTATTACAAAAAGAATAAAAATTAACGGCATAATATTGAATATAGTAATATAAAGCAATTTAAACGATTTGAAGTAACAGACAGGAATTATAATTTGTACTAAAAAAGGCAAGGTTTCACTGTAACAAAATTTTGTTGTTTGATTCTTAACATTTTATAGTGCTTCCATTTCTTAAAAAAACTAAAGAATGAAAATAGGTGATGAAATGGTTTAGAAAAATGGAAAAAAATTGAAAATTGAAGCAAGTAAGAAATGTAAATTATTTACCAATTGGTGCAAATCCAGTAATATACATTTTTAAAATCAGTACAAAAAAACATTTCTTTCTTAAAAGCTTTTAATATTTTAACAAATAATAAAAAATCCAAAAAGTAAAATTTGTTCTTGTAAATTTGTCAGGTATAATCTTGCAAGAAAATCAACTTTAAAAATCTTCAACTGATTATTTATAGCACAGAAGTTTCCTAATCTTTCTTACCATAATTAAGTAGTCGTCTTAGAATTTTTAAAATCTTACCAGTTGTTTGATTAAAATGCATTCTCCAAAAAATTCATTAGAGCGTTACATGATAAGAGATCTAATTTCTTTTTGTCACCTTTTTATATTTTGTGGTGAAAAGAACTCAAACACAAGATAAAATAAGAATACTACAATACCCACAATGCATCACAGTGTCACGTGTCTAACAATCAGAAATATTCGAGCCTTTTGGAATATAAAAGACCCTAAGAGAAATGAAGCCGTAACTTGCAAATTGATCATAAATCAGGGAAGCAATTTAAATTTTACAATAACTGGGTGAATTTCTTTTCGCATTTCTTTTATTTCTTGTCTTCTCCACGTGTATATTTCATGTTTTCTGGAAAGAAAATCTCATCTTCGCTATATTTTAAGTGACATTCACTGCTTCTTGAGAAAATCGATTGTAATCACCATAAAATATCCTTGAGAATAGCACGGATGAAAATATGTGATTTGATATCGTAAATTTCAAAAAACATCCGCAAGAAACTGGCGAAACAATTTAACAGTTTCTTTTGAATTATTTAGGTTATCTGTCATAAATCTATTTTAGTTCCGTGAGACATTTTGTCTTAACAACCGTGACATATCGCCGAAAAAATTCAATTTAACTACGAATTGTTTCAGGAATTAATAACGACCTAGAAAGTTTTGAATGCTATTTCTCCCAATTTAGGTTTTTTATGGCTTAGAATAAAATAAACCAAATTATTATTTTAAGATTGTCATTTTATTAATTAAAATTTATTTAACAAACATAAGAAATAATAAATAATACTCACTATTCACATTGAATTCCTGAACTAATAATTTAAATAAATTATTTATAATTATGAGGAAAAATATCACACAGAAAGACTTTACATTAAGTATTATAAAAGTTTCATGATTATAATATTTATTTTCACTGCATTTATGAAACAAAAGTTTTTTGACATACTTTCTATCTTCTTTTTCAATTTATTAAGCAGCACAATTTGCGAGCAATAGTTTTTTAATTATAATTTCTTTGATATTACAAACTTTTATGGATTTATTTTCAATTAAACTAAAAGTATTTACTTTATCAAAAAATAAGTGTAGATTTCCAAGTCTGCTAATAAAGAATATAGAAAATGAAAGATGAAACGTAGTTCAGCATATATTTCAATAAACATTTCCACAGGTCTTGGATATCAGATTAATTTTAACATAAGAAGCTAAAAAATACACATGTTTACATTCACATATTTTAATTAAGTGTTCTAAAAGTACAGTTAATTGCAAAACGAAATTAGTAATATATATATATATATATATATATATATATATATATATATTAATTGAAAGATTGCTTTTAGTTTTAATTTGGATATACTATTTTGCATAAACTATTTCGAATTTTTTAAGGATTTAAAAACATTTGTAGAAAAGATTATTTTTCTTGATGAAAAGATAATCTTCAAAATACTTTAGCTTCAGAAAGATTTTCATTGTTAATGTATGAGGAAAGAGATAACAAATACAAATATTGCATAAAATTTAAAATAGCTGATAAGAATAATTGAATAAAATTACAAGGCTTCTTCAACGTTACCTGACACTCATCGGAGAAAAGATTACACTAAAAATTTATGAATCTCATTATTGCAACAGTCCTGACAACATTGAAATGTTCATATATTAGATTTTTAAAAGACTGAGAATGTTTCAACTGCAATATAACCTAATTATCGAAAACTATGTAAAAATAAATGAAACAATTAATTTTAATGAGAAAAGAAACCTTTCAAAATGCTGAACTTTTTTTTTTATCTTTGATGTGATCTTTTAATGAAACTTATTCCAAACACTGTAGGGAAAATTTTACTTTTTTAAGCCTTCTATAAATTACCTCTCTGCGTGACTTATAAGCCGACTGTTTACGTATTTATTTTAAAAATGTTTTTTTATACTTTGTGCGATGTTATTGATCCCGGAAGTTTAAATGTTAATGAAGTGAACAAATTTTGTTTGCTGATTTTTCACATTTTAAGAACGCGAGTAAATTTTTACCACTTTCTTTATGCCTGTAATCAATTTCTAAGTTTTCTCTTTTCGTTTTTAAAATTATTCACTTTAAATATTTTTATTTTTGCATTCTTTTACGGTATTAAAAAATTTACTGAATAGAAAATTCTCAGATCTTTTAGGAGAGATGAGTTTATTAAAATATATTATTTCGTAACACTTTGAAATGTCACTGACATTAATTTTGATTTAATGTAATACATATACAATGTTGTTGTTTTCTTGTGCTAGTTAGGCTGGCAATATTATGTGCGCTGCTCCACTTTTCCAACTGAACAGTAATTTGGTGCAGAGTCCGATTTCCTGAGTACATACAGGGCATAGGTACCCGTTTATATTATAGGCAACCTTTCACAACAATTATACAATGAAAGAGCAAAGACAGGAGATAGATAGATATATAGATAAATAGAGAGAGAGAGCGAGAGAAAGTACATCCACGTTTGAACGGGGATTTGAACCCAGGGCCTCCCCAACCACAGTTAGGCAAGCTGACTACTGGTCAGGGTGTACGGCTACATATTACGATGAGAAAATGTTATTGAATTGGCAACAATTTTTAGTTTAATTTATGAAACAAATTCCTATACTTTGTCAAAATATCCTGCCTGATATTTTTGAGATTTTACAATTGTAATACTTTAACGGTTTGTGGCTTATTGATAGTTAACAATAACATATCACACTTAAATAAAATTTAGCAGAATGAAATCATTGTAATTTACCTAACTACTATTTTTTATATTTGTACATAAATATAAAGTGCCTAATGTAAAACAAGATATAAATTCAACAATTTGATTTTAAAAAGTTACAGGGATTTTAAATTTATATTGTGAAATTGAAATATTTGTTTATTTATATTATTCTTATTTGAGAATTCATATATTAATTTTATTATACAACATTCTTTATTAATATGTAGCATTCTTTATTGAAATTCTTATTTAGTTTTTGTTAAAGTTGTCTGTTCAAATATAAGTATAAAATAAAGTTATAATAAGTTAAACATTAAATAACAATAATGTAAAACTCTATTTATCCCATTTTCGAAGAAATCGATAAATTTTTTATCATTTAAATAAGAAGTATAGCATTCATTTTCTTAAAAATCTGACTGCAAATTTATTTTTAAACCACGCTGTTTGATAAATAAGTCATGTTTTTTTAATTTTTGTGAATGCATTTTTAAATATTTATTTTAATTATAATAATGATTTTAAAAATATTGGAATTAAACCTCAAATTTCTTTTATTTAGAACTATACATTTGTTATTCTTTATTATAAGTAAAAATAAAACTTAATTTTTTAAGACATTCATGTCTTAATTCTATTAAAGTAATTATTTGAAATTGGAGAAATAAGAAACTGTATTTGCACAAAAAGTGAAAAGAAATTAATATAAGCTTCAGCAAATTAACATATTCATTTTATTTAATAAAACAGCAAGTTTCTCTGAATTCTACTACATTTCTTCTAAATATTTATTTACTTTTTTATAGCTTGTGTAAAATAAATTTAGAAATTTCATTATGGAGATGGTTATGAATCCTTTAATTTTAAATTGAAAACCATTTATTGCTTAGGTTACGAAAGAAAATCTTTGATTACATTTTAAAATTATATGTTAAGTTTATTTCAAAAGATTTAGAACTACCAAATTTAAAAATATTTTAAGTTAGTTTATATATTTTTCAAAGTTTTAGAATAATCATTGAAATAATGAGACTTGTCTCTTTGTTAACAAAAAAGTCCAAAGTGTTCTATTCGGCATTGTTGATCAATAAACACAATCTTTTAGGTTGGGGTCTTGAATACTTTTAAAGTTTTTTCTTCCTTGTGACATAGTAATACGGTTGATTATCTGTTATTTGATAGAACATTCGAAATAGCCCTACAGCAGAAGATTCTTGTAAAGTTGTTCAATAGTGACAGGGATCGAACTTATGACTTTATATTCAGAAGAATGTGGTACTTCCACTAAATCATGAGAAGCCTTTCCGCTATCTACTAGAAACTTCCATTAAGCAATATGAAAATGATGTTCTAAAACACTTATTTATAGTTGTTTGTTAATTGGTTGTCTTTAAACTGGAGCACAAAGATTTTGTCTTACTATAAATACTATTGAGCTATATAAAGTCAAAATAACATAATTTAGAGTGAACACTTAAAAATATGATTGCACCAAATGAGGGGTGGATTAAAATCATATTATGATTTCAATTTTAGAAAGAGGGAATTATATTACTCAGAATATTAGAACTTCCTAAAAGAGTTATCAACACAAAACACGAAATGTGTTCAAAAAAGGAATTTTATTTTTCCAAATGGAATATGAAGGAATTATTACTTTAAAAAAAAGTATTTAATTTTTTTTAAAACAATTTTCGTCTGAAAATGTTTTAAATGTTTCATAAATTTGTAAAACATTTTATATAACTTCCGATAAATAATTACCCAATAGTTAGTTATACGTTCATTTTCACATACAGATTCTATATCTCTATTATTCGGATAAGATAAATTTATGAATTCGGAAATTAATATAATAAAAATAATCATGAGAATAATTTTATGGTGGAGACATTTCATTATTTTGCTTATTTTACCTTTCCTTTACCATACAGATGAATAGAATAAAATTTGATAAATAGATAATTTTCATTGGTTATTTCTCAACATCAGATGCAGAAGGAATTATGGCATTTCGTTTGATAAATAAGCAAATTTTTCTGAAAAATGATGAATAGTTTTAAATGTTTATCACATTAATCACGTTGCTTTTGGAAACAGTACAATAATAACCTCGGAATCTATCTCCCGAAGCTTTATCTATCCCAAAGTTCTGATGATAGATTAAATGAACCTTAACACAAATTATAGTAATTTTTCTTCAGTATAAATCATTAACGTTCATTTAATTAACCTTTATCTCTAATTAATTTGCCGAGATTATAAAATTCATCGCAAAATTAAATTGTGTTGGATTATATTAAATACAAATTTTAAAATATTTTTTGGTTGTCGTCATGAGATATCAGTTATGTTACTTAAAATTCTAATTCTGAAACAACCAAAATAACATAGATTTAAAATGACGTTTTCAATTTTACTTTTATAAAATTTTTGAATATTTTTATCTAATCAATTTATATATTTGTGCTTAGAAATTTATTTTGAAGTTTTGAAAATTTCGGGTCCATAGTCACTGGTTTTCAACGATATTGTTCTATATCCGAAAGAAAATAATTCAATCTTGTCCCAGAATAATAATATTTGATTGGGATAAAATATTAAATTAGTGACTGCACATTTTTTTCTTTGCAATGTAAAAGTTTTGTATTAAAAAAATAAAAAAAAAAAAAAAAAAAAAAAAAAAAAAAAAAAAAAA
>JAPDSC010005659.1:135222-165211 GCA_026290005.1 Latrodectus geometricus
AAAAAAAAAAAAAAAAAAAAAAAAAAAAAAAAAAAAAAAAAAAAAATTAAAAAAAAAAAAAAAAAAAATCACTCATATGATCTTGTTATTTGATGATCTGATGATAGTAAAAAATGTAAAGGCATCTGGCAGTATTTAGCATTCCTAAGTCACTCTATATGTACTCTAGAAAAGCATAACGTAACAAAGCAAACCAAATATTTCAAATTTATTTGCAAATGAAAGTACTCAATCAATATTTATTGGAGAAATAATTCCTATCAATGCTTGATAAAGTTAAAAATAATACCTGATACCATAAACATTTTAAAAGTTTTAAGTATATGATAAATAATTTTCAAAAATTTGATATTTTAAAAACCGTCTGCACTGCATATCTTTAACCAGTGAAATCATTCTTATTATCAGGCTATATGCAAGATGAAATTACACGTGTTCCCAGGTGTTATGCTGCATCATCACACGTGACCAAAGACACGTAACATATGATTATTAATGGGTGACACATGACGAACTCATTAATAATCACATGTTACGATGTTCTGAAACACTCAGAATGATTCTGCATTGTTAAATTCTTCCCAAAATTGAGTCAAGTTAATTTTTATTGAAACATAAAATTTTATTCTCTTTGTACTTTAATTCATAGAATTTAGAGTCAAAAATCAAAGTAAATTTAAGATAATACTTTACACTTGATTATAATTTTTTCTCCTTCCAGAAATTTTATCCAAAAATATTTTTATAGCTCAGGATTAAATACTTCAATTTATTTGTCAAACGAAAATGGAAGAAAAAAAAACATTGATCATACAAGAAGGAAATAAGCAATTAATCAAGAAGAGATTTAATTACTCTCATTTCCCTTGAAACAATATTTATTTACATAGTGATAATATGAGTAATTGTTCAAATGTCATTAATGGAATACTCATATCTGATAATTTCATAATCTTTTTTCTCTTTTCCAAGAAATGCCATCAAGTAAACACAGGATAACATCCATTATCTGTAATTACATTTATTTCATAATTAAAAATAATTTGTTTTGCTCGCATGAGTTGTGTAGTTTCTTGTTCTACCGCATGTTTATCCTTTAATTAGTTGGTAATAAATTTGTCAAAAGAAAAATGATTTAAGTTGTGCGAGGAAATGATTAAAGAGCTCAAAATTCTTTCTAAATAACTTCGTAGAGTTTTATTAAAATTCTACATTAAGGTAAATCTTACTTTCTTCATAAATACTCGAGTGCTTTATATTTTAGTTTAATGACATGCAGGAATTTGCATGAAGTGGAAAGTCCGGAATGCCACTTATTTGAATTGCTATTATTATGAGGAATACTTTTGCAATCTCTCTGAAATGGAAAGATTTCTCCTCTAATCACATGAAGTTTTTTTCTTATGCCACATCTCTACGGTCTTTATTTAATAATTTTTAAATAAAGCCCATTACTCAGTTAATTACGTTTCTTGGAAAAGTGCAAATGATATACTTGATAAAGACATTTTAAGAATGATGATGTAACGCAAAACCAGCTAAAAATTCTTTTCTCTGAGTTTTATAATTTTTAATTCTATTTCATACTTTTTGCAGCTAAATGCTTATAATAGTTATAAGCATATGTGACATTTACAGAAATTCTTTTTCATTTCACAACTGTACTTTATCAGCAAATTATTTAATTTATTTTAAAAATAGTTCTTGTCGATATATTTTCTGTTTAGAATGCAAAATTAAATGTTATTAAATATTTTGGAGTAATCAGCATTGACATTTTTAAGGAAAAACTTATTATCTGATAAAGGAGAACAATAATTACATTAAATGTTTTTATATTTGTATTGCAAAGTATATCTGTCTTTAATAGGTATACGGCAACCAAGTTGTAGGAAATTCTTTAATCATCTAATCTACTTCTGAATATGTATTGAAATAGCGGCATGTCTATAAAATATGTCAGTAAAATGTAAGTTGGATAGTATGTATATGCTCTTTAAATCTCTGAACCATTTAGACTATATAATAGTATATATTTAAAGTCAATACTGAGTGCATAACGCATTTTTGAAAACTTTGTATTTCATTTCTAATTAAAACTTGCTTTTGGAAGAAATTAAAGTAAATTGCATGTCTTTTTATAATTTACTGAATATTCTATTTTAAACTATTGTTTAATATAAATTAATTTCAAAAGTTAATAAAATACTACAATTTATCATTGATTATTAGCATATAGTATAATTAATAGAATTTTTGGTAAATGTTTGATTCAACTCATTGGAGAATTGCTCTTTTTTTTTCGTATAATATAATATAAAATACTCTTCATATTTTATATACTGGATAATTATACGAAGGAGCAGATTTACAGTTCAGTGAAGACTATTGTAGTTTTACTCATAAAAAAATATTTGCAATTGTTTTGGAGTCTCAACTTATGGCAAAGCTCAATATTGAGATAGTTGACAATATGTGCTAAAAGGAGTAAAAAGAAAATTACATTTTGAACCGAATACTTTGAATTTTTTTTAGAATTTTTGACAATTAAATGAAAGTAAATAGGTTTCTCCAAAAGAATATCATTTAAAAATTATACGCTAATTTATTACAATAACAGTATGTAGTTTATATTTCAGAAAATACTAAGTAGTATTCTTTTAATACACATTTTTCATCCTCTTTAATAAATAAATTTTTCATAGCTCAATAAAATACATAAACATACTATAAATCAATTTTTTTTAAATTCATAGCTTTCTTTTCTTAAAAAAATTAATATTTCAGGTAGAGCAGTGACTTTGTAAATTTAAACAGTGTAATTATTTGTTTTACACTCTATCACTACAATGAATTTTATATCTTCATCTAAAATATTGATATAAAAGATTTAGATGAAGGAATAAAATTATCGATAGACAAACGGGTTAATATTTCTGAATGAATACTTCTACATATTGAAACATATATTTCAAGCAAAAGTACATTGCCAAGATATAATAAAAAAGTTTGCACATACCAGCAAAATGTCATACATAAAAAGAAACGTAACTACTGGCGAAATGCTTCAGAAAATTATTGGAGTATGTTAAATGAATGAAATAAAAATATTTAAAGCCTTTTCATTAAAGTACATAGATGGTATTTTAAAATAATATAATCCGAGTTTAATTATTAAGTTTGTTTTATAAGTAACTTGAATTTTTATCTGATTAATAATTGATTATAATTAAAACAATCTAATAAGGCAAAATACATTTTTTTCACAGATTTTAGAGTATACAGGGTTATCAATATTTTTCCAACTGTTTTATTAGTGATTTGAAATACTCACATTTTGTATATTTTCCTATTGGATATGCGAAAATGAGCTGTTTAAATAAAGTAAAAATTTTGAATAAATAAAATACTGTTATATAATCATTTTGAATGTATCCATTATTTGCGAATTTTTTGAATATGAGGAAACAAACAGTCCTAATTTAAATTAAAATAAATAAAATGTCATTTATTAATTGAAATTTACATCATATATTTACACTTTTTTAATATAAGGAGACAAAATGTAAATATTTTGAATAAAGTTTTGTTCAAATATTACATAAAATAATAAAAAAGAGGAACTTCACTAATTCTTATTTACAGATTATATTTTTTTCGCTTAATTATTTGATAAATAAAAGCTGCTATGATTCTTTAAAATGTATTAATCCACGTGTAGGCACGCTTTTTTATTGTTGTTATTTAAAAAGAATTTTATTTAAAAAATGGTATTAATTTATGAAATATTATACATTACAAGTATTATTTATTATTTTAAAGATTTCGAAATTCTCTTTATTTTTTTGATTCTTTGAAATTCATGAATATATTTATTCTATCCACACAACACTCAAATTTAATTTTCTCAATCTAACCTTTACAATAAGATTGAATGTAATTCTACTTCCCTACATCTACGACATCCATATACGAAAAATTATAATGAAATCAAATTCATGCTTCGCTGTGAAATCTAAATCAAAATGGATGTTGCATAATGTTTCCGAAAATATTTTCTTAAGTAACTTGTAAACAATATTAATATGTACATAAAAAGTTATTTTTGTTTTTAAAATAAGAATCAAAATACTTTTAAATATTTCTAAGATGATCAGCAAACAAGTTAGTACAAAATAAAATACTGAATATCGTATCAAGTTAGCCAATGCCAAAATATAATAGGTAGTAAATAAAAAAAGTAGTAACAAACGAATGGTTAACAACTTTTTAAACAAACAATAAACAAAAAAATATATAATTTAGGTTTTTGGATACTAACGAGACACATTTAATATTGATGATGCAATTTATTGCAAATGTTTTATTTGTTTCTTTATAAGTAGAAACAAATAAAACATTTTTATTGGTTTATAGAGAATTTGTTTTCTTAAAAATAGATTTTTATCTTAACTCGGGGTAATTTTTGCGCATTCTGACACCGCATATTTTAAATAAAGGAAATTGAAACTTGAATCTTTCTGCATCATAAGATATAAAAAAGATATGATAAAATTATTAATAAAAATACATAAAACTATATTTATTAAAACTTTAAGCAACAAAAACATCAGATAAGTGAATTGAAAATATTTCTTTCAATATCTTAAATATTCTTAAATATTTTTAAAATTTTCAGGAGGATTTCATTTGGATTGTAGTTTATTGATATCAAGTTTAGCCAAAACCAGATCTTCATTAAACAGTACTAGATTCCACATTTTATTGAAGCACTTCTTAAGAGTTCAATTAGAAAGTTTAATTCCATGCCAAACATTTTTTAAGTGCATCATTTTTAAGCAAATAAAGAAATTGATAGGAGAAAAAATGTTTTTTTCGTATACATACATTTAAATATTTATTAAATATTTCTGAAGTACATGTGTGCTATTTTATGCATTTAGAACATATTTTTGGTGTTTTGCTATAAATAACATTTTAGAATGAATGCCTTTTTTAAAATTTTTTAACTCTGTAACATAACATTTTCATTCCATTTTTTTAATACAGTACTATAAAAAATTTAAGTTTTAATAAAAATTTGTTCGGTTCCATGTATTTTCATTTGATGATTTCTCTATACAAATTTTAGTGCAATTTCAAAGTTTTTCTAGAAATCACTAGGCGACGTCAAAAAAAGAAGGTCTGTTACTGAAAAACATAATGTCTGCATAAGTACAGATTAATATTCAATGAATTATGTTAAATGTGATTTGAATTTTGTCATAATAAAAGGTAACTAACTCCAATTCTATTGAATTTAATAATTCTACTATTCAGTATGCTATCAAAGGAATGTTCTTCAAAATATTCAGAATTACAGTTGTTATAGTAAATTATTCGTTAAGAATACAAATATATATGAAATAATACGTTCTTAAAACCACAGCTTAAAAATGAACAGATGAAGTTTTGCAAAAGTGACTTACAATGAAATTAATGACTGTTACCTATGTTATTTATAATTATTGTATATAACTCTACTATTTTTAGTTCTCTTTTGTTATTTGTGCAGTGATAACATTTTATTATAACACTTAATACAAACCATTTTTGCCGATTAAATTTCTCATTTTCTTAGTCAACTAAAGCATTTTGAAAATGCAATCAAAAATCAATATACGTGGGCAGGCTAATTTTCATATTATTTAATAATATATTAGAAATATTTTTTAAAGTACGCACACAAAATGAATGTAATGAAATTGAAATTTACGTGACAATTAAATAAATAAAAAAAACCTGCTTTTAAAAATATAAATCAATTTTTTTAACACGTAAAATATTAGTTCCTTAGAGATAGAATGTTTGACTTATTTGAAAATATAGTATTACATAATGATACTCAAATTATTTGCTTAAAAACGTTTTAAGACCTTAATTACAAAATGGGGGTTCAGGAACTATTGACAGTAAATCTTTTATTACTTTGGCAGGTTTGATTGATGACTAACGGAAATTTAAATTTTATGTAATTCTTTAAAAACTGAAATATTCATGATGAGAAATTTGTGTGTTTTTTTATTTTTTGTGATAAACAAGGAAATCTAACATTTATCTAATGGAGTTTATTTTGTAAATTGTATATATCATATCCAAGTCTAAAGTATCACATATGAAAAAGCACACATCTTCTTAATTATTATTTTCAAAACACATTACTTTTATTCTGTAATGTCACAAGATAAGGTAAGTTTTATCTGAAATTTTCTAAATTTTGACAGCATCTCATATTTATTTTTTTGTAACAAATGTATATTTATCTTTCTTTGCAAATCAATCAAAATATTTACGGAATGTCTGAAGATTTACCGGAAATAGAAATATGCACATAAATCATAAAATATTCAAGAAATTTTTGTCGTCTTACCAAATATATGACGCTTGTGTCAAAATATTTTGTGCCAAGAAAATACAAATAAAAACAAAAAAATATGCTATATCACCAACTGTATCCTGAATGGAGAATGTGTGTGTAAGTGTGGGCATCTCTCTCATGTTCTCATATATATATATATATTATATATATATATATATATATATATATATATATATATATATATATATATAATTAACAAAATTAAACTATATTTGTAGAAGTAATTAGGAATAGTTACAAAACATATTTAGGAAACAAAGGAATCATTTTCATAAATTATAAGCAAAATAATTAAACTAGTTGAATAAATTTTTAATGATTTTCTCATTTACGGATTTAAAGATAAACTTGAAAAATTGAGATTCCACATAGGACTAAACTGTTAATTGTTGATGCAGCGCTATTTAGTAAGCAAAAATCTGAATACTTAATGCAACTTACTTATATGACTTGCAAATAATAGCAGAATAATAATAAAAAAGCAAATATTTTAAACATAAAATAGTCTTTTTCATAGGAAAATAATGCCACTTATAAAAATTACTTCAGTGTGAAAATGGTTCGTGACAATCTTCAAATTTAAGTGAAAGGCACCATCTAGAATGAAGTATGCAAATAATCATCACACTTGGAAGACATATTAGTATTCACTATCTGTGCATTTAAGGATATAATATTTGATAGATTCTGAATAATAATATAGAGAGGAATGATTTTTATCGTTCTACGTATTTGGAATTTTCTTCCGAGAATTGTTGAAATTTTTAGATTGCTAAATGAATATATAATTGATAGGTATATGAAAGTTTTAAAGACGTCAACAAAATTTACAGATTGAATTTCGACTTTGGAGTACTTATTCTGTAAGGGGATGACCATGCATACCTTAAAGTAGCTCTTGTTTCGTATGCAATATATGTTGATTCGACGGAAGTAAAAAGGGCGACAAACACCACCAAACATTTCAATCATCATCAAACCGGGCCAGGAGCTAATTGGACATAATTAGATTCATAGGTTACTTATCCTAATTTCTTTTAGTACGATAGAAAATGTAAAGAATTACCGTTACAGTTCTTGTGTATTGACGCCTATCATTCAGTTATTAGCTGAATTAGCTCATTATAGAGATTTAAAATTTTGGGGAGTACCTGATGTTTGGTTAAATTAGAAATAGAAATGCCATCACTCAGCTCGATTACGATTGTTAACACTCCTTACGCTTGTGATTGCTTACATAAAGTCACGTGGAATAAAGCATCAGTATCAATCACCAAATTGTAATGAGTGTGTTGTTTAGCAAGACTAAATATGTGTGTTGTAGTTGACACATGCGTAGTTATTTGCCCAAAATTTTACTTGTTGTGTATGGCAAGCAATTAATTATCTTAATCACCTTTCTCTATTCCCAAATGTTTATATGCGGAAAACTGTATTATGGTTAATTGTTTTCATTCAGAAAATGCTATTTGTATGTAAAAAATCAAAAATACGTAAGAACTCTTCTCTTTTTAAGGAATAAAAACATTATTTATGTTAAATTTGAACTGATATAAATGACAAGATAAATATAAATTTCGTAATCTAAGCTTTTAAGAGTTATTTGCTAGAAAATACAGTTTTAACAGTTATTTATAGAGCCATTGTAAGAACTGCAGTGTTTAAATCGAGTATTATTCGATGCATTCGTGGCATGCAATTTAACTTTAAAAATCAAAATTAGGTATTGCAAAAATGTTGAAGGGATTAGTAAAACAATCTACGAAACATGAGAAAAACTGATCATACATTGCAGATAATCATAATAACTATATGTTGTTCACAAAAGTAGGGTTGTTGATCACTTACTCTCTTTGCAGACTGGAGTTGGATGAATCCATTCTCCGTAGTGACACTCCGTGACGTTGGGACCCACGAGTTGATATCCGTCTTTGCACAAGAACAGGGCTTTCATTCCATGGTCTGTCTTCGGAGCTATCACGAGCCCGTGCTTAGGCTTCTCAGGCAGCACTCGACATCTTGCTGTATAACGATAAATTGGAATGAAGAACTGAATTCATGTGGAATAGATAAATATTTACAATTAGAAAATGCATACGAATGCATTTTTTTCAATGTTGATTCAAAATATCTTTCCATATTTCTTTTCTTCTATTTTTAAATATTTTCTGTAATTTAATTGGAGATTTTGCGATATTTTTAACAGTGAATTATATAATTAATTAAATAATAGTTGACGTGTTGTTCTCTAATGATTCAAACTGCAAAAATAAAAGCAATTTTTAGGAATAATAACAATTATTAATATAATTTAAAAGAATGTAGGAAATTTTATGGTTTTATTACTACGTTGAATGATGCTTAACTTTTACGCAAATTTTATGGGTTATTGCTTAATAAAATGCAATATTTTTGATACATTAATTTTTTTGGCATCGATGAGTGATCTACACGTGATGAAATAAATTTTGTACAGTTCATTGCTTATACTAGTTCTCAATGAATTGAACAAAATTTGATATTGACTTTTACTGTAAAACTATCTATAACTAAAATTATTTTAATAAATTTATAGATAGAAGAAGTTAAAAAATGAGTAATTATTAATATTTTATAATATTGTATGAATTAAATTTTACAAGAGGAAATATACTTTTATATAAAATAATTTTAGAATCCCCAATATTTCTTTATTTTGTTTCTTTCGTTTTTTTCTGAGAAACATTATCTAATATGTTTCAGTCATTAAATTTACGAATTTAGCATTTTATACTTATCTAACACTAACAGAGAGCAGTGCAAATCCGTAATAAAATAGATTTGCATTTAAATTCACAGCGGAATATAGAATAATAGTTTTTCATAGTTTTATAAAAACAAGTAAAATTCAAATTAAATTCCATGTTATAAACTATATGTCATAAAGAGTTGTACTAAATTTTGAGAAATAAGGAATCAATGCTTAGGTAACACAAATTCTACAAAATTTCCCATTTTATTATTTAACTAGTACTTTGATTCAGTAACTAAAGTTAAAACAGTAATTCTGCCAATTTTAATTGTATAAATACAACATATACTACATTATTATAAAATCTGTTAAATAAATTTTAACTTTTATGAATTTTGCTAAAAATAAAATTAATTTGAATGATTTTCTTATCAGAAAAAGTGCATAAATAGTTTCGAAAATGCTAATAGATTGCCATCTTCACTGTATTTTTCGTTTTCTATGTACTAACTAATTAAACTTTAAATTAAAAAAAATACAAAAATCATTAATACTTAAATATCAAAATACTTAAGGATTGTGTTGTATTAAAACACAATAGAGAACCCAAAATGAAATGCAATTTTAAATTAATAAGAAATTTAGTTCATATGCGAAACATTTTAAGCCTATTGAATATGTGTTTTTGTATCCATTCCAGAAACAATACAGTTTCAGTTAGGTTGCTTCGAACAATGATTTTTAAGCAATGGATTTCAAGATTCCTTTTTTAAATATTGAAAAAAATAACTATTGTCAAAATTATAATGTTTTCTGTACCTTACAGTTAAAGTATATCTAAAAAGATAAAGGTTATTTTAAATTATTTAAGAATTTTAATCAAAAGCTATGTACACTGAAACTAAAAAATATTCTGTCAACAATTTCTTATAGAATACACTTTTATCAGGTTGTATCTGAATGGTTTATGAAAAAATTAATAAAAGTAATTATTTTGCAGCCCCAATTATCTCAAGTTGGCGAAGTAGAGGCAAATAATTTTTAGTTACAAAGAAAATAATCTTAATGTTGACGAAAAGTAGGAGAAAAAACTCCGTGAAAGAAATGCTAGCTTCTTGATGGTCAATTATTTTTTACATCTCTCTATTCAGGTTTTCTTTGGTGGTAACAAAATTACTCCAACTCACCAGGACTTAAGATAATTATTCTAATTAAGGCTAATTAAAAATAAGCGACCTAGAAAACCCCTTTCAGAATGGGTTGTTTCGGGAGTCGTTTAGTGAGTCGCAAATATCCCTGGATGCATCTTGAATGAAATTTAATTATGGCACAAACATTGTTTGAAAGGTTTAAAGGGGTTTAAAGTTAGCTCAATGTTTAGTGATCAACTTCCCCAGCTTAAAATGGGAAAGCCCATTGTTCTTCGCAGGCCGAGTGCTCAGCCTTAGAACAAAACTGAATTATTTTGTTTCTTTTCAACAAAACTTTTTCTTAAGGAAAATATATTCTGATAAAATTTTCTAATGATGATGGTTTCGGATGCTTTCAGCGAATTATCTCGTTAGTTGAGTGTGACTTTAAATTTAAGAACAAAATGAAATTAAATGCTGGCTTTATTGCTTCAAGTTAAATGAGTTAATTGTAAAATAAAAGAATAAATAAGGAGCAATGGAAAAGGTGCGTCAAAATTAATCACATACAGCATTATATTTTTATGGAAATGAAAAAACGTATATATATATATATATATATATATATATGGCTAAGGTTTGAGGAATCATCTTTTTACGAAAATAATGCAAATCTAAGGTATAGGACAAAATGGGGGAACAAATGTAATAAAAAATTAAAAATTGTATTTAACATTTTGACAATATTTTTGAAATCAATAAAAATATTATGAATCTATTTTTGAAGTCATAAAAGAAAAAGCTTTTTTATTTGGAGTGTTAATGGTAAATGGCTTATAATATTTAATTTCACTAGTCTATTTACTTACTTCAATATCATGATTTTTCTTGAAATAATCCCACTGAAGGAATAATAATTTATTGGAAGGATCATTTTACATTTGAGTTAAATGTAAAATGCTCCTTTCTATAAATTTTATTAAAAGAATTATGAATCTGTTTTGAATTTGAATTGAAATTAAAAAGTTTCTTAAAATCCAAAGCTTGTTCGCATAAAATAACACATTTTATTTATTGATGTTTTTAATTTTAGTTTGGAACTTCTATTTTATTATTCAAAACTATGCTTCGAGAAACATATATTAATCTGTTAATTTTTGCTTAAAATTTCTTAATGTTTATATTGCGTTATTTGGAATGAATGGTTCCAGACTTGATATAACCATTTTTAAAATAATTGTGAATTAATGTGTTTTTTTTTTATTTTTTATTTGGGAGCTTTTTGATTTGGAGTCCTTGAAGTTAAAAAAAAACCTTGCAAGAAGAAGTAGTAGCTCAAAGTTGCATGTGGTATTGTTCAAATATTAGGCTTCTGATTATAAGATTGTCAAATAAAATAGCACTCTTCTTTTCTTAAATTTATAAATAAATTATACTATTTAAAGATTCAAATAAACATTTTCAATGATAAAGTCAAAGAATTCTTAACAGATTTAAAATCAAATATTAACTTCTTAAAAGACAAAATTATGCAATTTTTTCCCTTTCTAATCATATTCTCAATAAAATACAGTGGCAGAATTTAATAGTGAAACACGTAATTTTTTTAATGCATTTTACTTACATTTTTTTTTGCTGATACTATATATTTATTTTCAATCGAAAAGTCAAAATAAAGGTCTTCTGGCTTTTAGTTCAACAGTTGGTGGTAAAGAATTCATTTAAACAATAGTTTCCGCACTAATTAACATCGAGAGCAAAAAATGACCGTTATAAGAGAAAGAAATCAAAAGATTAGTTTTGTTTGTCACACAATTTTCCAATTTCATCATGAAGATGATAAGAAACTTATTTTTTAGAAGTCAGTATGAAAACATATTTATATTGACTATATTTAAATTGATAATACTTACTTTTAATTAAATAATAAGAAAACACTTATTTTTGGTGTTTAAAAGAATATGTTATTTTGACATATAAAAATATTTATAACACAAGCTTCATAAGACCTCTTTCATTACATTCATCAATTTTTAAGCATGCTTCCATTAAATTGTTGCAATATTTTGGCGGAACGTCGTGTATATCTTACTCTATCCAACTGACAAGCTGAGAGCTAATCTCGAAGGTCATGGAGTATAGTATCGATAAAACTCTGGACAGAGAATTAATGCGCAAAGCTGAGGCTTTATAATTTACAACGTGCGGCCCTCTGAATTGTAATGAGGGATAAGCGTCTACAGAAAGAAAACAGTTCGTGCAGAAGCCGAGAAGATAGAGGACTTTTAGATGGCGAATGAGATTGCCTTCTGCGTTAAGACGTCACGTAGTTAACGAGCGAAATATTCTCTCTCGGAGCTTTGCACTCCTGTTTTAATCTTGTTCTAAAATTGGCTATAAATTGTGGCACTGAGATATTAAAATTTATATATGATTTGCTATTTATTTTAATCGATTAAAGATTCATTGAATAACCTTTCTGAAAGATTGTCTTTAAAAATAATGAAGCGAAGTTTTAATCAAGTTTGGCTTAGTAAGTAATAATTAACGTCCTCGTATTTAACTTAACGAAGTTTAAAAATTTTATGTATTTTAAGTAATAAACAACATATTCTATATTTTAAAATTAATATTAAAAATTCATTTATTTATGGAAATATTAACACAAAGTTTTTATTAGATCAAGAAATTGTACTATAATAATAAAATGGCTTGTTCATAATAAAAGCTATAAATTTGGGCAAACATTTCTTTAAAAAATTATTAATATTAGTTTTAAAATATAATATAAATATTTCGTTTTTAATAATATTTTATTTATCATATGCAATTAATCTTTTGTGGTTTTTTGATATTTCAATTACTTATATGAATTACCATTTTATTGAATTTTATGTAATATATTTAATGTAGCAACTAAAATTCCATTTTGTTATTTGATTTGCTTGATAATTTTATAGTTAAAAATTAATTGTTTTGCTTTTTTAGATGAATATATATTTTTTTGAAATGATGATTTTTCTTTTTTTAATTACAAAATGAGTTCGAAAATTGAAGTAAATATGATTTTCGATCTTTTTTTATAGAGATAATCGGTAAGTGTATTTAGTCAGGAATTAAAGTTATGACATTCACAGTTGATGGTAAATTTATTTTTATTTGAGTGGATTCAAATGTGTGTAACTTTTATTTTCCAATATAAAACAACAAAATCATTCAGTTGGGATTCCGATCAAACGATGTACTGGAAAATTTAAATTCATACCGCGCTCTTTGAAGTAGAGGAAAAAAGAAAGTGGGCAAAAAAATTGTCTATGCAATTTATTTCATTTATTATATGTATGTTCAGTGTACATTAATTATGAATTAATAATGAGAACATTGTTGATAAATAGGGTTATATTTGATCAGGCAGAACTTATTGACCGAAAAGAGTATTCACAATAGGTAATGCTGGTTTCTAACAGAATATATTTTGTTACATATCTATGAAATATGATATTTTAAGAAATCTCATAGTTAAAAATCACAAGCATTTGGATCATGTGATCTGGTTGGTCAAGCATCATAAAAGACGAGAATTTCTCTCAAAATCATGTTCAAAGTTGAGCGCGAAATTTTCGATATCAATGTTAAGATGTACTTACGACTGTTGAAGTGTTGTAATTAAGGTTTCTTATATGTTAATTGAATCCCACGCTTCTTATTCTTTTATCACATAGAGAAAAAAATAAATATTTAAAATATTTTCAGATATTTTAAAGATACTGCAAAAAATGCAATAACCAGAAAGACCAGATATGTCACAATAAAACTTAATTTGCAAATATAAACTAAAGAAATATCAAATGATTTAAATTATAACCTCTTGTGTAATGAGAATAATGACAAAATTAGTGGAGTTAGTGCAGCCACCATTGTTGACTTTAACCACTAACTCAGCATAAAATCATAAAGGTTTGGTAGCTGCAAAGACGCTCTTACTGAGCCTGGAGTAAAGCAGTTCATTGCGCCTTTTATGTACAGGCAAAGTTGATCTGGTTTGGACTCAGAGGGGCTTAGTGGTAGAACAGCGGTTTTTAGAGAGAAAAGTCAAGGGTTTGATTTCAACCACCATTGAACAACGGAAAATGAATGTTGTGTTTCTTTCGTCTGCATGAACTTCTATCCGGATGGGTACTTGGGAGTTTTCCAGGCTTCCTTTTTGGAACACATGCATACAATCCACTATCTATTAAAAATCTTCTGGGGAAGTGATCTAGTGTGGAAAGTGTATCTCAGGCCAGTTGTACAAGCATGAAATACACGTTTTGGATTAACTATACATCGAGAGAAAAAAAAAGGTAAAGTAATTTAGTCTGATAAGTAAAGAAAAATTCTTGAACACTGCATGAACTACGTGTAGTCATTCATCATCCTGTTGGAATATGGCTAATACAATCTGTGATACTTAAGACCATGATCCACACATACCATTGCTAAAGATATGAGACAATCACGGGCCTTAACAATTCAGAGATGTAACGCTAGCCGTCAGTTGACAATGGGTACTAGCAAGATATGGGATTAAAACCAAATTCTTCTCGAAATCATGATATCGCGTGTTTGATCAATGTTGCGATACATAATGCAACAGTTTATCAGTCTGTCACCACTGTGTTTCCAGACTAGAATCTGATCATCATAGGTAGAAGCAAGATTCGTCAATAAAGAAATTGTTCCCATTCATTGTGCATATCCATGGTTCGGCGCCCATGGCTGTGCAATCTTCTTTAGTTTTGAGTCAAATGAAATGAAGCAATGAATGACTAGCGGGTATTTTACTGAGTTGCAAACGACCTCAAACGATATGACGGGATACCAAATCTTACGTAACAGACTAAATCTGCTGTGAAATGGTTCGTAATGTGGCTGAGCATCACTGCCATGCGCACAATGTACCCATCATCATGTACAACTGTAACATGGTGACTGAATCAGCTTCGTTGGACCACTGTTCCTTCCTGAAACCAGTGATTAGAAGTCAATATTGCAGTTCCTTATTTTCGTCCAATATGCTCACCGATTTTCTGAATAATTAATTCGGAATCTCTATAGGTTACAATATTTCCTTGTTCAAGCTCATAAACTTACTCGAAGATGCTCGATGTCTTCTACGATGTGTAGATAAACAGTTTACAAAGAAAAAAAAAACGCTTGGGAAAACAATTATTGTACTTCAAATTGGCAGTTTATCTTCTTCCTTTATATTGTGCTTGCAGGTGGCACTACAATCACCCGTGATGTGCGTATACGCTACAGTGCTCATGATTTGCATAACTCATCTCAATAAACGAATTACAGGAATTTCCTATGATTGCATGATTATTTCAGTGTGTTACATTTTCTGTGACTAGTAGTGTATGATATTGTGGAGTATTTTCTCACGAGAAGGAACATTACTTACAATGAGTATGTCGCTAAACGAGAATTCATTGATCATATAACTCTTTTACCAAATTAAAAGCAATAGTCTGGCAGCATTCCGTGTTTTTTTGCAAAAGAAAAATTTGAGGACAGAGTTAATGTACACAAATTCAGTTAAAATCATGAGGCAAAAGTTTGAATAAATTGATTTTTTCGAATGTTTTGATAGAAGATGACAACGTGAAATTCAGTGAAATGGTTATTGAGGATTTACAAATACGACATCTGAAGAGTGTGCAAATTTTCAAACTCTTTGGTAAGTGGTGATTCCGTGGTCGACATTTTGTGGACAACTATGTTCAGCATTTTATAAAAAAAAATTTAAATAGTATTTTTACAAGACCTATTATGCCATAGCAAAAACTGAAAGATTCTACTGCATGTCTTTTATGTCTTGTGATTTTCGGTCATGATATAAACTCAATAATATAGTATGGGTATTTTTAAATTATTTTCATTTAAACAGTGCTAGAAAGAGTTGCATATGATGTTCAGCCAATCCGTGTACTATGTAACACTAACTGCTGCATTCCTCATACATCATTGTTTGGTGTGTGTTTCGATTAGAATTTCATTTTTGGCCTTTTATTCTTCTAGGATTTCACAACAAATAATTCGATGTATGATTATGAACGAGAGAGATATGATTCTGTTATTACTTGGAAGACACTTCTGGGAGATTATGTTGCTCCAGAGTTAATGTAAATGAGTTGTATAAACATCACACTAATACAGAAAGATAGAGCAACAACGCATACGTTAAGAAGTAAAAATTAATGAATTACTAATGAAGTGGATTTGAAAATCAGTCTCGTTTGAGATGTGTCTATTAGTTAGCCAAAATTGAGAGATGAGTTTATTTTAAATTTTAATCAGTTTTTACTGCATTCTGGCCCCACTTGATGGCAAAAATTGTTTGATTTGCATAAATGTTTCAAGTTTCATTCAGTTTATTTTCAACTATCTTTTAGAATATGATCCGTATTCACGTATCATAAAGAACGAAAAGCAGAACTTTTAGAATGCGACAACAACACAATTAGAAGTTAATGTGCTTTATTTTGATCCTTTGTATGTTACAAATGTAGTATTAAGCGCTTTTGAAGTCATTATTTTTCATAAAACTTTATTTTATAAAAAATACGTTTTTAAAAGTGTCCTACTTGAATGAATATGGTGAAAATATGGACTATTTTAAAGCTGTCTATGCTGTATTTATTATAGTTTTTTTTAAAATTTAATTTTACTTGTCCTGAGCCAGATATTTTGTTGACACGTTTTATGAAACAAAATCCCTGGCTATCAGATTATATATGTAGCTATAGAAAAATATATTACATAAATGTTATGATTAAAAACAATAAGAATTTTCAAGAAATTTATAGATGTCATAAATAATTATATTCTACACACATTTTGGTGTTTAGAATATAATTATTTATGACACCAAAATGCATTCCATAAAAAGCAAATAACTTTAAAAAAAATTTCATCACTGAAACTAATACTTGTTTGAATTAGTTTTAAAATGTCTAATCTAACAGAGCTTAAAATATTTCTTTCCCGAAAAATGTTGTCTAATATGATCAGACGAAAAGAAGTATTTCTGTATTTCTTTGATTTTCACAAAGTTGGTTAAATTTATTTTACAGCTGAGGAATGGCACTAAGCATTTAAATTAGAGAAGAAAATTAAGTCTTTCTCTTGTTAAGAGCAGATTCCTCAAGGACATTATATTAGCCATTTACAAAAGTAGAAATTTCTTTTAAACATTACTATCAAAATCTTATCTTAGAAAAAATCAACATACTTTTTTTTTCTTTTATGAGTTTGTGCTAATTAAGACAAATGATTTAACTTTACGTAAAATGTTAAATATAAGTAAGGTTTGCTTTACTAAGTATTGGATTTTATAAGAATGCATTATGAATAAGTCTGTTAAGTTGAAAAAAATAAATAAATTTTTAAATATAATGTAAATAAATTACTTCTAAATTAAAATAAATGATAATAATAACTTCAAAATATTTAAAGATATAACTAGATATAAATTCTGTTGAATACTATATTAATATAAATTCACTTTTTATATTTTCAGATATATTTCAAGAACTTTGAAAGGTGCTTATATCGAGGGTTATAAAATACTGGAAAAATCTTACTTTGGAACTATGGGAATTTAGATTTATAAAGAATCCTTTATTAGTATGATGTAGACTGCTTTTGGAATATAATACAGCTTGGATTCACCTTGGAATTGATTTATATAAGTACTGAATAGTGTTTAAAGAAATATTGTATTATTTTTCATGACGATACTTTGGAACTTCTGAGAGAATTGCTGGTGAAGGAAATCAATTCTGTACGAACGCCTTAAAATGGACTATATCTGTTGAATTATATCGTGGTTGATTGACCGTGTGGACCAAAGTAAATATTTAACTTCATCCTTGTGCTCAACAAACCGTGCAAGAACAGATTCCACTGCAGAATATGTGGATCGTCAATCTTGAAAAATACCATCTCTAGTGGTAAACGCAATTTGCATCATAGGATTGACCAGGTCAGCTAAAATTATACTTCTACAAAGGGATTCCCTTTCAGGATTATGATTGGTTTCGTAGAAAACAACGACACAGTTTCTCATATCTTTACAATTTTTAGAAGTCTATGAAGTTCATACGCTTGTGCAAGTGTCCTTCAAGCGTGTGCCAGCAGTGTTGTAGGTAAAAGTTTGAAAAATGATTCGTCAGACCATATTACTTTTTTCCCTCTTATCAATCACAAGGTTTTGAAAGTCTGACACCTATATAGACAATGTTTGGCATTAACATTTGTGACAATTGGATTGGTAATTGCTGCTTTGCCTAAAAAAATTTGCTTATGAATGTACCTTTTAATTGTAATCATTGACATGGAAAAACCAGATACTTGAGCCTTTTCCTCATTTTTACTGGAGTTCACTTTTTTATGCTTTACAATCCATTTATACCTATCTCTTTCACTGAGTTTCACTTTCTAGCTACTTTTTTGCTTTGTCGATTTTGTCTTCCTATGCTATGGGGATAATATAACGACTTTAGACACCGTATTTCTAGAAAACGTGAAGACGTTGGGATATTTCTGTGACATTTGCTCAAGCTAGACGGTTTCCTATAACTTAGTATATTTAAAAGTCTGAAATGTCCAAAATTTTATGCTTTTGAAGGAAATCCAAGACTTACAGAATTTTAATAAAGTTACCATATACTACCAGAATTTATATACTTCTATAATTATAAAAAAACTGGTAACTATTATTATACTTTAGTGCTTACGATTCCCATTCTAAAATGTCACTTTTATATGTTTCCCTTAAATTGATAACAACCAGTATATTAAGATTGTTGATCTTTAAGTAACTTTAATTTGGAATGCTTTAGTTATTTTATTATATAAAATCATTGAATTACTTATTTTAGTTTAAAATTATTTTGAAAAGTTTAAGAAAAATATTAGGTTTTCTTGAAATTTAATTTAGACGGAATAGTACAATTCATTTCTAAATGCTATAAAAGATATCCACTTTCTTACATAAAAATAGTAGTCGAACAATTGTAGTTAACAGTAATAAAATAAAATAATTTAAATAATAACAAAAAAGGAATAAAAATTAAAAAAATTTTAATACGTCCATTACAGGTCAAAATTAGAATTTAAAGTTATTAAAAAATAAGGTTTAAAAATGAAAATTGAAATAAATTTTAAAAATATATGAAGTACCATATTTTCTGGTGATATCCCTTAAGCTTACTAAAATTTTCAGCTAATCATTGTTGCACATGTAGCTTTTCTTCACTGTTATAATTTTTTTTTACAAATGAATAAATTGCAAACGTTTTTCATTTTTGTAAAAACATTTCTGCAACGTTTGATGTTATAAATCAAACTCATAGTGAAGATGACATATTTCGTCCTAAGGCTTTTAAATCTTCAGAAAATAGTTACCAAAGCATGTAAAGACTAGATGAATGAAGTTAACGGTCAAGAAAATTCTTCATAGATGTTTGTCACTTTAGTCATTGATTTCTCATATTTAAAAATGAGCTTTAAACAGACATAAAATATATAGAGAGAATAAGCATTATTGAAGGTTTTTAAATATGTTAGAAGTAAAGATAGAAAAATGTACAGTATTTTATATCGCATTGTGCGTTCTTCACTATGAAGTTTCATGTACAAATTTAAAATATAAATTTAGGCTTGGAAATTCTCATTATGTATTATATATTTTCTAAATAACTATATGTAGTACTTCGCTTAAAATATAAAATGTTAACTTGGAAATTTATATATAAAGTTTAATTTAGAGTACCCTTTGATTTTTCATCTATTTTTTTTTTGACACGAAGATAGGTACCAAAATGTTAATAACAAAATAACAACCTTAAAATAACGTTTATTAAGAGGTTGAAAAATACCAGGGTTACCAGAAATTAAATTTTATCGCAAATATATCTCTCCAAATTTTCCGAGAAACTTAGGGGTAGCCTAATCTACACCGAACCAAATTTCTTTATAGTAGAATTAAATAAAAATTAGTATTTATCTTTTATATTAAGGATTGAAATTAAAAGTTAAAATTTTTCATGCATTCTTTTATAATAAAGAATGAATTTAATATCTAAACATTTATTTTATAACACATTTAAATGATTAGAAATTTTATGCCTAACAGAACGGCGCAAACCCTGAAAATTTTGTGATAGATTTTTCGGACCCTTACACAAATAAATCCATGAGCAATATAAATGTAAGTTCATGATTTCATAAAAATTTGACCTCTCACAAGACAGTAAAGTGAAATGCTAATACGTATAGCCCATAAAGATTTTTTCATTATGAAAAGTTATGTATATTTTTCATATAAAACTGTGTTAGATAATATTTTAATCTAATCATCAGTTTTATAGAAAAAAAATTTAAAATTTTAATCCTTCAAGAAAAACTACCATTTTTCTTATAAACTTCACGTTTTAATTGAAATGATAGTTATTTTTACAAGTTTTATCAATTATGTGATATAGAGTTTGTTATAAAATTAAAAGAGTTATATGTGAAATTTAATTTTCAATTCAAGCGATGTAAACTTACGCTTTTAATTTATATTTCTTAAAATAAGTTACGCATATATATTTTTGCTTGCATTTTTTTATCACAAATTCAACCCTTATCTGTGACTAATTAGGTGCTTTTATATTACTATTATATATTGTACTATTTTTGTTGAATACATTGGTTAGTATGTTAGTCTTGAAATCTTGATCTGGAAAAATTAAGAGTTCTTAAGATAGAGCTATAAAGCGAGATTATAATGTAAAAAGAAACCTATAAAATGCTCAAAAGCTACTTCCAGTACTGTTACGACAAATAATACTTTGTAAAGCAGTAAAGCATAAGATTTATTCCTCAGTAGATGCATCTCAAAAAACTATTTTTTTTCCTACAAGTTTCATGATGTGACTGTACCGGAATTCGTGCACAAACAAATACACATTTGTGTATTTTTTCCTCGCATTTATGTGCGCTAGTTATCGTTTGATATTTTAGAAACAAATGTGAAAGTAAATGCATAATCACTTTATAATCAATATAATTATTTTAATACAGTAATGATTGTTTTAACAGTATTGTTTTTACTATGCGCAACTTGACAACAAGCACTTGAATATAAATTCCTTTAACTTTCCCTTCTAAAATAAAATTTTAAATAAAATATTTTAAATATAAATCATCACTTTCTTAAATTCACAGAGTAAATCAGATTTCAATGTTTTTCATTATGATGCATTACATCAAAATTTAAAAAAAATATTGAATTGACATATTTGGTTTTAAGGAACTTTGGAATTTATGGAACAAGTAATTAATAATGCATAATTCTGAAATTCAATAATGAAAACAATTCAGTATCTTAATAAATAAATTCTATATAAATGAGAAAAAGTAAAATTTATATTATAACTCATAAACTACAGCAAACGTTCAATTTTCGTTTTTATATAGTTTCCCAATTTTTTGTTGTCCACAAAAATAGCTTTATTGCTGTCATAAGGCCTATGGGTCATTGACTGCCATATTCCATTGTAGTTAGAGTGTCATGTGCTATCAAAGGAAATGATCCTGCTTAAAAGTCCAGAAACATCTTATGAGATATCACTTAATTGATCATTAAAAAAAAACCCTTTACTATTTCTTAATTTTTATTTAATATTTAAGTAAACTTTATTTTCCCTGAACATATCTTTGGAAATTTGAAACAACTGTTTATCAACTTTTCTATTTATTTTCATGACAAGTTCTTTAATTTAAAATTCAATAATTTAAAATAAATTATAATTATTGACTAGAAATCTTACTAAGATAGCTTTTTAATACATTTATTGCACGCGTCAAATGCTGCGTTAAGTAAAATTGCTTGTTAAAATTACCAAACAAGGAATTCGGTTAGAAGTAGAAATATATAAAATAAAGCAGATTTCAACTGTTGACTGTATGATTGTTTATTGACGCAGTTTTATTAATTACATTTACAAGTAATTAAACAAAATTCTTTTTAATTTCCATGTATATACATACATATATATATACATTATTAACTAATTACAGAATGATGCATATTCTTCCTAAGAAAAATGCTTACTTCGAAGAAACTTAAAGTAAAAAGTTTTTTACGATTGGGCTTTGAAATTTACTCTCAAAATGATATCAATATTTTCGATGACACATTTCTTTGAATGAATTTTAATTTTATTCAATGAATACTGATGCATTTAGAGATTATGACGTATCCTCATTCATTTTTAAAAAAGCATTACATTTCCCAATTACCCCAACTATTTTTTTGACTATATTTTTCAGAATCCAAAAACCGTGAGCATCTCGAGACTTTCCTTTCAAACAGTTTATGAAAATAATATAAGCAACAGATGATCGGAAAATAATAATTCCTAAACAGAGATTCAAGTCATTCCAGCATCCTGAGAATTATTTCTCAAACGTTGAATTTTTTCACCCAGAAAAGAAAGAATAATTGGAATATATATTTTAAAATTATGTTCAGTTTGTAATTGCTGCAATGAGAGTCGGTTTTCAATGTAATTAAGATAAAAATAAGTTCAATGAAGTGTTGATGATTTTATAATAAAAAATTGCATATGGTCAGTAAGAATATTTTTAAAATATCTTGTATTCCTGCAATGTTCTGAAAATTAACAAATTCATGTAAATTTTTTACATTTTATTAAAAAATAAATGGCTAGTTTCAAAATAATATCATTAGAATAAGTATCATTACCATACTAACTTTTGAATCAGCAGATTAACATAAAATGAAACATAAGAAAATTCAGGATTGTTTCTTTATAAAATGAAAAGTAAAATTTCTAAAACTGTATTTTATAGTACTTTAAGCACGCTTAAGAATATTTTTTAGACCTCAAAATGCCAAGTATGATAAGGATGACATTTTGAGTTGGTCCCTTTTAGAGTGTTCCACGAAAAGACTGGCTTTAGAGCGGAATTTTAATTTAAATTTTCCTGTCGGGTATTTGCATGACATGAAAAGGGATTAACAGCAAAACATATTTGTGCATTTCTTTCCTTTATTAATGTCGGTGGCATTTCCGTCTGAAATTCCCATTCTTATTCAAGAAATATTCAGAACTATTTGCGGCAATAAGCATATTTTCATATTAATTTTGACCAATGAAAAATCATAAATATTTGAATTATGTACAATATGTTCTTTTTTGAAATAATCATAAGACAAATAGAACTAAAAAACTATTTCAATTTTTTAGATGTTATTAATTAATTAAGGTTCATACATACAACTCATAAGTAATTTTGTATGTATTATAGAATAAATTATAAAAAGTTTTATTTTTCTGCTTTTATTTGATTTTAATATATCAGATAAAAAATAGATATTGAAATTTCTTTATAAAAAGTTATATATTTTTAATCTTTGAAAAGGATACATTTCTCAATCGATTTTGAAAGAAAATTTCATTAAAAATAGTATTCAAAATGCAAATTTTATAAATCTTTATTTAAAAATTATCAAATCATTTCACATTAAAATTTTAAAGTGACACTGTATTCAGATTTATAAAGATAGTCAGAAAACGTTTACATTTATAAAATTGAGGCAAAATGAATAAGTATGGACATTTTCAACTAAAGATTAAAAAGTATCTTAACTGAAAATGTTAACAATATTTTCTGTAATTAATATCTATATGTATACGTAAATGTTATCCTCAATAAACCTGATTGTTTGATCTTAAACATACATGCAAATTGTTTTCGATTTTCTTGCTGTTTTGAATCTCTTAAATTAATGTAAATGAGGTAAAAACACAAAATTTGAGTAGAATAAGTTAAGGTTAAAATACTTGTCGATAAACTGTATCACATTAATTACAATAAGGAACAGAAATTCGTTTTTCTCTATCTAGTTAAATTAAATACTTTTTCATTGATGCAAACTTTCCTTCAAATAAATTTCAGACAACTGTTATAGAAATAGTATTTTTATATTGTAAAAAAGATTTTAATTTTCAAAAATCAGAAAATCGTCAGCATATTGAATTATTTTCTATTGTAAAATTATATTGGAAAATAAATTGTGACATGGCATCTATTTAAATCCCCTATCCAAAGAAAACTATTCAGTAAATACAAATGGTTAAAAGAAACATTTTAAAAATTTAACTAATAAAGTGAATTATAAAACTAATGTAAAAGGTAAATTAAGTATAAGAATTTAATGTATATGAATGAGTAGAATTTAATGTAACTAAATTATGAACGAAAAAATAAATCTATTATACTAACTTTTTAAAAGTTAAACATATTGCTTTCAAAGAAAGTAATTCAAAATCTCTAAAACACTATTGAATGTTTTTTAATACTTTTATATCACATAATTATCTTAGCTTATTAACAAGCAAATACTTGAAAAATCAAGCAAAGGTAATCAGTTCATTATATCTCTTGACATGATGTTTATAAGAAATCTGGATTTAGAGTTATTTATATGAAAAAATTTTCATTAAGAAATAGGAGAGAAAACGTTTTTGCTATTGACGAAACTTAGGGATATCTAAAGGATTGCATTAAAAAGTGATTTATTACTGGATGATAGGTTTGAAAGTCATAAGAATTTCGCTTAAAAAATGAAACGAAATTTAATACAGTACCTATGATTTTTACAAGCATATCTAACAATAGAAATAAAAATAAAAATAAAAGCACTGTGCTATCTGCTATATATTTAAAAAAAATGGCAGTTTGTAACAAACAGCATGTTTCTACAGATACACTTTTGAAAATATAAAGAGCGAAATCAGTATTAAGTCCATAAAATTTTTCTATATCCTTAATATATCACAAGAGAAATCACAGATGAATTATTGTGGTTTTGAACTTTAAAAATAACGACATCTTTAAACATCTAGTTAAATCAAAGAGAACAAGATTAAAGGAATGATTTAAAACTCTTTTTTATTTCAGAAAGCAAATGTAATGTAATAATTTAATGCAATAAAATGGCCATTGTATAAAACATTTCTAGAAATAATTTATTTTACTTAATTTTATAAAGTTTTCAAAGTTGCTCTGGAAATTCTCAAACTTGTTCTGTGCAGCTAGAGAAAGCCAAAAATGTTAAATAACTGGAGTGAAATCAATACTATCTCAATTTTTAAGAAGTTCTCAATGTTTTATAAAAATCTTCTGCCAAACTAATTCTAGTCTTAGAAGTAATTTTTTTACTTTAATAAAAATTAAAAAAATTTATCTTTAATTAAGTTACATACAAATGCATTGTAATTGAATAAATTAGTTTATCCAAAATATGATATCATTAAGAGCATAAATATGGAGACAGCCTCATTTTCTCCCTAAATCTGTACCACAATGATGTCTGAAATTGAGCACCTATTGTTATTATAACAAAGAAATATTAACTATATTCATATTACAATTAACATTTTCTCAGCATTGTAAAAGTATTAAGTTTAAATAAGGTGAACGTTATTCATATGAGTTGCTCTTAATGAAAATTTAACGTGTGTTTGTAAGTCACATAGAATAAAAATATATCAATGTAATGGCGATCAATATTTCTTTTTTGAATATATAATTATTTTTATGTAATTAAAAAATTTCTTTTGAAAAAATCTGAAAATGTAAATAAAAAAAAAGAATGAATTATTCTCACCAGGAACACAAGAAGGAACATGGGTCCATGTACCATTATGGCAAACCACTGGAGTGGAATTGTGGATAACATCATAACGTGGTTCGCATGTTATGTTCACTTCTTGACCATGCTGTACTTTAGCACCAGGAGGAAAATCAGTGAAATTTCCATGTTCCATTTCTGGTACTATACAAGGCGCTGAAAAGAAACGAACAATGCATAATTATTTAATTTTTTTAAAAAATATATTAGTTATAAGGTATACCAAAAAATTTTGAATCTGAGACTTGTATGAAAGACAATAATATTTTTTGCCTCTTGAATTTATCTTATATTTATATAAAATTATCTCTAATTTAGTGTTAGGAGAAAATTTCAAGAAAGTTTTTTTGTGTTTCTCAGAGGAAAAATCTTAAAAATATTTCTTCATTTTAAATTGAATTAATTTGATATAAGGGGTTTTCATCTATGCTTTAGTTTTAAATTGTTCTTGGCACAGATCTGCAGACTATACAGATATCTGGTTTACATGGTTTACGTTGATTATTTGTTACGTTGATATTTGGCTTTTTGGCTTATATATATGTATATATTTGGGGAAAAAGTAATACATTATTTTTTCGGTAGACGTCTGTAGTGATCGATATCTCGTGAGGTATCTATCAAACAATTTCAGATTTATGCTCGTTGGAAAGGTGACATTTGATATTAAAATATTCTTTTGCGGTTTTTTATTTGATTAATTCAGTTACGAGTACAAGGTTTTAAAAATGGAAGACAACAAACAGAAAATTCGATACATTTTCGTTTTTCTCTTGTAACGGCGATAAAGATAGCCGGGTGGCTAAAATTGTGAAAGGTGTTTGTCGTCCTATATAAGACTGTAACAACCAGTTACGTACAATTTTTGTTTCATCGATTCCGTTCGGGTATATTTGATGTTAGAGATGCACCTCACATGTGGATACAGCATCGTCGAAAATGTCCATAAAATATCAAAAATGATCGAAGTTAACCGCATGTCTGCAGTCGTAACGCGCAAGACCTAAAAATCTACATGAAAGCTGTTTTAAACCTTTTTACAAAGCGAATCCAAAAGAAGTTACATAAAGTTCACATAAAAATAATGGATTTCTTTTTCCCCAAACTATTACATATATATATCATGACTTACCCATGCATTTCGGATAAGGCTTAGACCATCTACCATCTTTCATGCAGGTGATGGATTTTGATCCTTCCATTTTCATGTCAGCATAGCAGTGGAAAATGAGCGTCGTGCTCAGGCTGTAGCTGCGACCTTCGAAGTAGCCATTGAAGAACGGCCCAGGATCTTCGCATTTGATTTCTACAGTAAGGGTTAAGAAAGTTACAATTGAAAATTTTACTTGAGCATGTTTTTGAAAGATTATTTAATTTTATAATATATATAAAGAGAAGAAATCATATTTAACATGACTACGTCTCTAGTGGTTTCGAAATTGAAATACGATAAATTATTTTTTTATCAAATAAAAGTCAAACTTGTAATGATTATGGTTATAGAGTAGTATTAGTTCTAATAGTTCAGAACACTTGAAATTAAAAAAATTAGAATTTGCTAAAAAATTTAAATGACTAAAATGTTTATTCAGAGGAATTAAATTAAAGTGTGAAATGTGGTAAAAACGAGAATATATTCTCTTCAAAGCCATTATGACTTTATAAATGGTTTCATTATGTGTATACACTTCCACACTGCTTAAAATGTTTTAGGCTCAATCCAGGATTGTTTTACTCGTCTATTCTCTTAAAAATCCTTTTCATATGAAAATTAAAACAAATACCTACATTTATATACAATTTAAAATTCCAGTTTGTTAATATAATGTCAATTGAAATTCCATAAAATGTTCATAATTTGTACGTATTCCTTTGGAAAGTAAATACTGTAGACAAGTTTTCTAATTTTATATCCTAATTTGAGCGTTTTATAATATATTCATTATTTGTATATTTTCTTTTTGTGCTATTTTATGTAATTCTTTTACATTATAATCTATCTAGGTTTGTTCCAACAAAAAATATTTAAGTTTAAAAAAAATAAAAGTTTTAATAATAATTTTTGTTTTACTCAATAATTTAATAAATTGATTTACTTTTAAATTTGAATTGAAAAGTATCTGTCTAAAGTTATAGTAAAAATTTAATGTTATGTCATTTTAATGATCACAATGGAAAATTTCCAAAATAACCTCTATGTTCTTTCTTGAAATTAATATCTTTATCATATTACATGAAAAACCTAAACATATAGTCTAATTTTTTTTCCAAAATAATCAATTAAAATTACTTAGTATATTAAGTTCTTAACTGAATTATTTAAAATTTAATGCCAGAAAAAGTTTATTACACGAAGAATAAATATATTTTAACGTGAAATTTATTCAATACTCCTATTATTTTAATTAATTTATGCTGTAATTTACATCGAAATAGTTTTCAGGATAAATAATTTATATAGTTATTTCCTCAAAATCTAAGTTACATGAAATGATGCTGCTTAACAAAACTCGTGTATCTTTTTCTTTAAAATATTATATATTAACGTTTTCCACAGGCTAAATTACTCCAGGAAACATTTTCTTAAGTTAAAAGGGCAAGATATAATGGCAAGAAAGAGCACTAGTTGTTTAGTCAGCAATAAAAAATAACACCGAATGGCTCTCAGAAATGTAATGTCTTTTCAATCCTGGAAGACGATAAACTTTATTGCCATAACGTTTTGTACACGAAACAATGAACTTGGAATAAGGTAACTGCTTTTCTTTCTATGGTAAAAATATTTCGTTGAGGTGATATTCTCAAAACTTATTTCTAAAGAAAAATATTTGTGTGCTCAAAATAACTAAAGAATTTGGAAAATCATTTTCTTTTTATCATTTTACAATCGATTCGAGTTTTAGTAAATAACTAAGAATTTATAATTTTAAAAGACAAACTGTTTCTTCAAAATTGAGCAATTTTTACCATTTTATTGGTTTGAAAATTAAAAATTAGAATTTTAGTTTTTCAATAGTAGAAAAGCAGCTTATTAATTTTGAGAAACACGAACATTTAAATTTTGAGAAAAACCATTTCAGGGTTGGACTGTCTCTTTTATAATAATGCAAAAATATTTCAATCTTAGTGTATCACTTATCAACAGTACTATATGTTAGGAGTTTAAATTAAATATTATTTCACTAAGTGCTTAATGTTTAGTATTTTCATATTATACAAAAAAAAAAGGATGTGATAGAGAATTGCTATGCATGCATTTTATGTCACATACTTATATTTTGCTGTAATTAATTATAAATATGTTCAATATGATTATAATTAATTGTTTTATTAGTAGTGTGAGAAATATGATACATAAATTATAAGCTCATTTTTTTCATAAGAATATTCATTATATTGAAATAAGTTAATATTTTTTATAAAGAGGCAAAAAAATTAAAAATAAGCGGAACTCAATAGAATATAATTTTGAAATCCACTGATATTAAAAATATAAACAATAATAAATAAATCTATAATTTAAAAAAAATTTTGTTTTGAAAAAACATTATTTGTTTAATTACTATATAACAATTAATTAGAAAAATTACTGTTTTATTGTAAAATTATACTCACTTTTATGATTTAAATACTTACAAATATAATATAAATAATTTTTTGATAGGGGTACAAACAGTAACAAATAATTTCCACAATCATTAAATGGAACAATGTTTCATTCATTATATATTAACTGCTAGAATAATTACAATTATAGCTACAGTTAAATCAAAATAACTTATTACTGTAATAAATTAAAGCAACAGAAAAAAGAAACAAATTTGAAGATTTTGTACTATTTATTTAATAATGCCGTAAAATAAAAAATAGAGAAAGATTAAATTCTTTTCATCATATCGTAGTATCAATATGTATTTTTTAATATTATACTGATATAAATTTATTCCTTATTA
>JAPDSC010005659.1:180211-193466 GCA_026290005.1 Latrodectus geometricus
AAGGATACTATAAAAAATTGTATACTGTTAAATATGGAGTATTTTTTAGCAGTCAAAGTGTGTGTGTGAGTGCCATATTTACCTAACTTGCTTTCAATTTTAAAATAAATCATTTCTGGAAATTAAGAAAATGTTTGATTTAGGATTCTAGCCTTTTTAATTGCAAATTTTATTCCATTAAGTTTGGTTTTAATTAAAAAGGTTATAAAAATGAAAATTAACTCCGTTTGAGAGGAATTTTCTCGATATTTTTAAAAGTACAATTATTTTTCCGTGTGAAATAATAGGAAAATTAGAATATTTTCTAAAAATTTGCAAATATAGAACTCTTTATTCAGACAGTATTTACATATTATCACACTATATAATTCATTCATTTTTTACAATGAATATTACTTTAAACATGAAGAAAAATATGATTAATTTCACACTATCATCTATTTGAATGTAAATCAAAACATGATATTGAAATACGAATATACATCATTCACATACAAATAATTTCTTATATGACAATAATAATTGAAGTCAATGATAATCCAAGGATAAAGAACATTGTAGATCTTAAACTTGATGAAGAGTTTGATTTTATATAAATTTCCAAACTGAATATTTAAATAATATGACGATTTATTGAACATATACAGTTATATAATGAAGAGAATAACTATCATTCTTCACAAGTTACCCTTAAACATTTTATCATATATATCAAATTATAAATTTTACATAATCCACCAGGCTTAATGTGCATAAATTTTAAAAAATTACTGGCAACATTTATCAAGAATATATTTATGCGAGCCATTTTAAATGCAGAATATTCGGTTCTTTCTTATAATTCAATTAAAATTAATTCCTCAATATCACGTATCACAAACATTAATGAAATAATAGAATTTTTCAATTTATTCTAAAAGATATAGTATCAAACTTCTTAATTTTATTAAAAATTTTTTATCTAATTTAATTAAAAACTGCAATGTTTTTTTTTCTGGTTTCTCGTATAAAAAATATTCTTCATAAAGATCAATTCACATTTTTTTGATTTGAAAGTTGTTTGAAGCATTTCTTTGCATTACGATTAAGAAAACTACAAAACAGGTATTTTGAATGCGTCAAACGCTTTTTCTGGTGACGAAAATCATTTACTACGTAATTTGTTTTTGTTAAGCATGAATAAAAAAATGAAATTAAAAGTCAAATCAGGTTTATATAGCGGATGTCCTATTGATTAGAAGATTTGGTTGGTGAAAAATTCCTTTGTTTGAAGAGATATGTAAAAAACTAATATTGTCGTGATGAAAAAGAAAGTGCCTTTTATCTGTATTACTCCATGGTCACCAAGCGAGCGGTACTGCTGAAGTACAGGAAATTATTTGCTAAGATCAGCTTCTTCCACGAACAACTTTTGTTGAATTTGGCTCAACTTAGAAGAACTATATGGTTGATTGCTGCTTCATTTTAGGGTCATACGCATATATCCATGATTCATCATATGATGATATACAAAGACTTTGATGCGCTTGAATGTATTTTTCCAACATTTCCAAACACCTAACACCATCTTTTGAATGATTGTCATGTTAAGCGGGATTCAACAGGAACAGAACTTGTTACGGCCAAATATTTATGTAACATTTTATTGCCTGAAGATTTTCTTATCATGTGGTATATTATATGATGATCTTGTGCTTTATCAGAGCTCACGCACATTATCGTTATTATTATTTTTTTGATGAATAAAACAACTGATTTTGGATGAGTTACATAAAATTCGTACTGAAACAACATCGACCACTATTGAATTCGTTACGATAGTTTTTTACAGTGCTGTTGATTTAAGTTCATTGAAGATATTTGTCTTAACAAATCAATAATGAAAAATAATGGTTCAAAAATGATTACAAGTCTATTACAATTTATCCGGAGATGAGTTTTTCTGTTTACTGTATGCAACACAAATCAAGCTAAAATGGTAAAATGTTCTATATATTTTGTCATTAAAGATATTGAACTATCGTTTGGAATATCAGCGGTCGCTGAGCAACATTCATTTTTGCCAAAGCAAGAAATATAAATTGCAACTCTCGTAGAAGCATCCTCTAATACAAATTAGAAATAAGACATTAAAATAAAGCAGTGAAATGCATTGTTGGAAGAATTTTTTTAAAGAAAATAATATTTTATTACTGAATCCTCACACCTTTGTTAATTTAGGCAGTACATTTTTAGATATAACAACAAGGATATAAAAATATATAGGAAATATTGAGAGTTGTAAGGAATGAAGGCTTACGTAAGCAGCGGAGGTCAGGTCCGAACCACTGAGCAGTCCCATTGTAGTTGAGGCACTTTGCCTTGGGGAATCCCTTGGGATCGTATCCTGGGAAGCAAGTGTACTGCACCGTGGAATCCGTGGGGAAATCGTCTTTGTCAAGAGGAGCGCTGTGTCTCGCATAAGCCACTTGTGGAGGAGACACACACATTGCTGCGAAAAAAATGCAAGCAATTGACGAATTAATAGGATTATAGCAATTACAAAGAATTCTTCACATTTATTAAAATTCCAAATTAGTAATACAATATTATTATCAATGTTTCCAGCAGAGTGGAATGCCGGTACCCTATAGTACATTTAGAAATTTTACAAAATGCTGAGTAATTTTAGGCAATGCAATAAAATTTGAAAATTATTATAGACTTACTTTAGTCATTTGTATACAATACTTATTTATTCTGTGGAAAGGCAAATGATGTTTAAAAAAAATTAAGAAAAAATTCATTATTAAAAATACAAATGTTATTTTTAAAAAATTATGACATTGTGTGCCACAAAATAACTTTCATTCAAAATATATAAAGAAAATTAAATTTGTATAAAACAAAATTTAAGTCTACTTATTCAGGAAACAGCATAAACTGTTGGTGCTTGCTTCAAAATTTTAATTTTGAGAGGCTTTCAATATGAATGAATGAAAAGTGAATTAATCGTCAGTCTGAATGTGAACATACGTAACTTCTCTCTGTCAAGCTGGTAAGTGATTTGGCTGTCCCAAAACGGATGATGGCAGTCAAACAATTGAGATGTCTTTCTCTGACTAAGATGTTCAGTACTCAATGACTTTCACTTACAGTATAGTACGTACATATTGCATTAATATGTGCGTACTATATGCTCATATTAATACAATACAAGTACTGAAGGCACTTGTAATTTTCTTTAAGATGTAAAGCTGTTCCTCTTCATCTAATTAATTAAAAGTTCTTATTCCTTAATAAATTTTTCTTTCATTTTCAAGATACAACAATTAATTTTAAAAAAAACCTTTTTTTTTCGAAAAAATATCTAATTACCTGAATATTTGATTATCCGTTTGGGGTCAGTTAAAATTAATTTGATAGTTAGAATTATACAGTATTTTGATAACTCTTTTCATATTTCATATCCTATTTCCGTAATACGAAATGAGAGCATTATAGTTTAATATTTCTCATTATTTTATAAAAATAATTTTTTTATTTATTACTTAAGCATAATAACTATTAACATTTTTAAGAAGCTGCACATTTTTCCAATTTACAATTTATAACCCGTAATGGTTGTCAGCAGATGATAAATTTATATTCCATGATAGATAATGACTAACATAGTAAACAAAAAGCTAAGTTAAATAAGCACGTTTAATTGTTAGAGTAAGATTAAGTATTGCAAAAAATCGTTTAAGTGTGAATTTAGTTCTTTTACAAAGAAACGTATGAGAAGAGATTAAGTGACATTAAAGTAAATTCAGCCTTTTTACAATTTTTTTAAAGACTGATGGAAAGTGATCTATGACAAGAAAGATGCTCTCAAACAATAACGAAATAGTTTATACGGAAATCACTTTGCTAGAAATCCTAAAGCATGCATTAGAATTTACTATAATGTATAATAAATTCGAATATCTATTATTTAATTTGGCACATTATAAAATAATTTTTTTTCCAAGGTGTATTTTTCATAAACTTTACTTTTTAACTTATAGTCATACATTTCCCGTAAAAATGAAATGAAGAAACCTTGTTGTAATAAAATAATACTATGAGAAATGAGATTTTTACGAATTTGAGTATCAATTTGTTACCCTCTTTAACTTCTAATGATGATGTATTTATTTTCTCACTATAATATATATTTTTATATAAGATTTATGGGGATAACAGGAACAATATACCATAGGGTAAACAGGAAAATTCTTCCTGTTTTTGAGTTGCTATTGAATGAAGTGAGAATAAGTGAGAATAGTGTATTACGAAGAATAGTGTATTATGAAGTGAGAATAGTGTATTACGTGGTTGAAGCACCGGTCAGCCAAGAGCAGGAATATCGGTCATTATAAAAGCAGGTTCACCATGCACATTCATCAATCGTAACTGGTACAGTAGTGAATGAAATAGACATGTCAAAGGAGCTCGTTGGGTGTTTCCTTGCTTTATGACTTCAAAGATGGTTTATTATTTGCTGCATTAAGTCCCCGAATATGTCAAGCGTTTGGGAATAGTGATGTAAATGATAAAACAACATTATTAACCCAGGATACTATCTCGTACAGCGTAAGATCATCTATGCACCTATGCAAGGTTATGCTTTGTATATGATAGACTAGTCCTCAAGTGGTTCACTATGAGCCATCAACAGACCAAAAGGTCATTGCGGACCGGTATTCGCAGCAATTAGAACATATGCAACTGACAATACAACAAAAAGAGACAACAGCAACAAAAACACTGGTTAATCGCAAAGAAGTACTGTTTTGGCCGATAACGTGAGGTCACATGTTGACCGAGGGACCAGGAATACCATACAATGACTTGATTGGGAGACTTTGCGATAATCTCCTTACTCTTCTGATCTTGCACCATTAGATTACCACTTCTTCCGTCTTCTAGATACTCATTTTGGTCAAAAATTCTTTACCAAAGAAGCAGGCTTGCGCCAACGTTTGGAGAAGATGCTAGATGTCGGTGGTGGTCACTTTGAGGATAAACAATAGGCTATATTTTCTGTACATCATGTTCTTTTGGGTCGTTAAGAATGAAAAGAACTGTCTTGTTTATACTGTACAATCTGTACTGAAAGCATGGTAGTATGCTAGTCTAGCATCCTTACTTTTAAAAAAAAAATCTTATCATGAAGAATAGTAGCCTGCTCATAACTTGATATTTCAGCAAATTTACTAGGTTGATTTAATTTTTTCTGCACAATTCTGTGACTTACCAAGCGCATAAGCGTTTATAAGTCTCAATAATTACTATGAGATAATAATATACTAATAATTAATTAGTAATTTAAACTATTATAAGAGGCTTTGATTTCTAATTCAAAGAATAGGAAGATTTGTTAAAACTTTATAAAGGTGATTAGATATTTATGCTTCAGACTTATAAATTGTTCATTTGGTACTCGAAGTGAGATGTTTCTTACTGTTTAAATTAAACAAAGATTCTTCCGCTTGTGTGATGAAATCGAAACTGTCGTATACAAATAAAAATTGAGCTAAAATCAAATTTTTTAGTTTGATGTAAACATGACAAGTTAGACCCCATTGGCTACAGTTGTACTTAATTCATTGCTGTTTTTAACATTTTATATTGTGAAAATACCATTATTTGACGATGCACATTTCTTCACACACATAAGAAATATTCTTAATAGATGATTAAGACGAAAAAGTTAAAGTTAAAAACTGTTAATTATTCATGTTTGTTGTATGTTTTATCTTTAAAACATTTTAAAATCTTAATAGAATTTAATGGATTTTTAAAGCTACACAAATAGTAATAAAGCATATTTTAGGATTTCTAAAACAAGTACTTCAAAAAATAAATAAATAAAAAACTAATGAAGCTAATACACTTTAAAGGAATTTATAAAGCCTGGGAAATTTCACCTTAAAGTGTTGTTACTTAAAGCCACTTAAAATCTTTGCAGTTTAAGAACTTAAGCCTAAATTTAATTTTGTGTTCAAAATTACTCTTAGAGTGTATTTTAGAAAGTCAATTAATAGTATAGTAACGTTAATTATACATAGTTTGACTGACTTCAACCAAAAAATTACACAGGTGAACCACTTAAAATCGTTTTTTATATCATCTTTAAAAAAAAAAATCTACAAATTAGATTTCATTATATATCTGTAATAGAAAGCTCTTGAATAATTGTGACAGTTATTATAGAAGGTATGTTATAGAAATTACATTAAAATTTTAATAATAACAAAATAATAATGAATGAAATATTTGTAAGGACTTTTTATTTATTATTTTTGCCATATATTCATTATTAATATTAATCATCATATTAATTATTATTATATTAGTCACGTAAATTTATTGTGATATCAATACCTTACACAAGTACGAATTTTGGTGATATTAATACGTAATAAATTAAAAATATAAAATTAATATTATAGATCATATTAACTAAAATTTTATAATAGCATTTGTGACAGTACTTGACAACAAATTGGACTCTTTTTATTTCATTTAATGAAGTGAAATATAAAGTATTCCTTATTTAAATAATTAAATGAGTCTTTTTGAACATGCAAATTTGCATTCTTACTACTTTTTATTTCTGTAAAATAATTTTGAATCAATGTTTACAGATTTTCATATGAAATTTTAAAAAAAATTGAAAATTTATTAATATTGGATAAGCTTATACTTTTCGTTTTGTACTAAAATGATAGCTCATATAAATGTAGAATAGTAATGAATTTATCTACAAATGCTATATGTGTTTTAAATGTATATAAGTATGATCATAGATACAGAATGAATGATTTGGTTTAATTTTTTCTCTTTAAATTTTGTTTCAAGCAATGATTAAAATGTGTGAATTATGAGTTAAAGCTCATAAAAAAATTAGAGATTTTTTAAGCTCATAATTAGAATTAGCTCATAATTATAAAAAGAGATTTAAACTAATAGATATATTTATGCTTGTGGTAAAAAATACATTTCAAAGAATTGCACAGTAAAGACTATAGAGTAAGCCATTCAACTTCTTATTCTGCATAAAATATCTATTTAAATTTTTTTTAAAATTAATATTTACAACATATGACTTTTAGAGTAGAAAAATTAATTTTCCTTTACTTAATGATTTACCAAATCAGTTACAAATGTAAGTTTATTTAATGGTAAGAAAAAGATGAATTAAAAAGAAAACGGATTTCAATTAGCAATAGTCATTTAAAGAAAAGATCAATAAAAACCTTATAAGCTTAATTCGAAAACTTTTACCATTCTTGTATCTTGCTGAATACAAAATATGTACTTATTAAAATCTTTTTTAATACACATAATGAATACATTTTTAATTTAATTGTTTGATAAGTAAAAATTTTCATATTTTGCACCTCCAAAAAAGTTTAATTCAAAATAATCCTGAAAACTTGTTTTATAACAATAAATAGTAATCAAAATTTTTTTCACATAAAGTAAAAGATTAATTTCAATGAAGTCTGTTAGTCATATTTGAAACTTATATCATATTGTGTGGAAGAAAATCTAAACTTGGACTTGTGTTTCTCAAAGGCATTGAATAAAATAATATGACTGTACTGTATGTAAATTCAAAATGTTTATTTATAGAATAGCCACATATTAACAGAAATTTCAATTCTTTACTTTCAACAACATTATTTTGATTAAAATACATTCCTCCTATACTATGTAAGAAATGCCAAATTCAGTTTCTTTAATAATAGTTTGTCATCCTTAGTGGCAATCAGTTCAAAAATACTCACTGCCTATTTTGAGCTTGCACTCTGGTTTCTTGCCACTCCAGGTGGCATCACCCTGGCAAACTCTCTCTTTGTTGCCTGCCAGCCAGTAACCTTCATTGCAACTGTAAGTGGCCCTTTGGCCGAAGAATTCCCCTGTCACCTTGACCATGCCGTTCTCTGGGGGTGATAGCTCCTCGCAGTGTAGGTCTGAAAGAAAAAGAAAGTATTGTAGTCACAAATGTTTAATATATCCATTTTATCTAAGTTAGAGAATACAAGATTAATTGCACTATGCTCACTGAAGAAATGCAAATTTTGATCTAGTGATTCTCCCTTGAAACTAAATATTGCAATAATCATTTGCTATAAAGTACAGTTAGTTGTCCCTTTATTTTAATAGTTTTTAGCATCAACATTAGAATGTATGAAATTTGAATTTACTTCAAATTTAAATTTCCTTGATTTGAATGCACTCGTTACTTTATCACAGTGGATTATCAAATTCTACCTTCAAATAACGATTATTCCGTATTAACTACAGGACTTCCAAACTAACAGCAAACCATATTTCAAATGTAATTAATCTTATCTTCTTTATAATGTGCAGCGATTTCTGTTCTTAGAGCTTCATAAGTTTTTTCTTATTCTTAGTACAAGTGCAATCGTTTAAAGTAAGCTGAATTTTGTCAATCTCATTAAAAAAAATATTTGCAACAAATTCTACTAGAACTTAACATTATTTTGCAAAATTGAGTATTTTAAGATATATGTCTAAAATTATATTTATGAATATAAATTGTGTAATGTTTGCTATAAATTAGATTCCTAATTATTCTTAAAACTACAATTCATATATTGTTCAATACGCAATATATTAATATTCATAATCACTATTCTTTATCTTTATATCTTTACTAAGAATTCAAGATATCATTATTTCTGAAACATACACAGTATTCTTCCAAAAAAAAATTAAATAAAAATGAAAAATTAGCGATACCTTGTAGTTTTATAGAAAGATTATATAAATTATTTAACTTATATATAATATCTATTATTCTATTGAAAAATTTTAGGTAGTTTTTATATAAATTATAAAGTTCTCATAAAACATTCCAAATGATTTTAATATAAATTACAAAAATTCTCAGACAAGTACAAAATTAAGAAGAGTAAGTCAATTGAAATTATTTGGTTCATTATTTTTTATCAAAACGAAACTATTTTTCTTTTTCTCAGTTGACGTTTTCTCCAAATGTTTTAGAGCTACTTTCTAAGACAAATTATGTCTTTATAACTATTGTACTTTTTAAAATTATATTTTAATAAGTTTATACATTAGTATATATTAAAAATTTTAATATTGAGTTACATGAAAACACAACATATCATATTCTACAGAATGTTTAATGAATGCTTTATATCAGAATTAAACTTGTGCCGTTTTTGAATCCATAAATTTATAATTGTATCATATTAACAATTACTGTAATTTGATAGATACTAAAGAATATAATTCAAAATTTTTGTATGTAGGAATAAGAGTAATATATTTACACATTCATAAGTAAAATTTAATTAGGAAATTTTGTTAATATTTTGGTATATTTAATTTAAAAAATGTATACTTAGAGTTTTCATTTGGTCCTATTTTTAATTATTCTTGAAAATAATAATAGTCTCTCTGCATATTTTATAGATTTATTACTTAGTAAAAAAAGAAGTGATGTGTTTCACAAAATACGCTTTGCGTTAATAATAAAAACTTTGTATTATTTAATTTGAATAAATGTATATTGAGCAAAATTCAGTATTCAATGTAATAAAATTATGAAAAAGAAATTCCCGTATGTTAAATATTAAGAAATCTTAAGTATTTACGCAATAATGCGATATATTTCAAGATTCTGATGCCATCTTTAATGGGATTTTAATTTAATTCTATCCCTATGAAATCCCCCATTGTTTTTTCTTATCTTACATAATACATTTAAACACTGTTTTATAAGCTTAAGATAAAATTACTATTTTAGAGTAATGGATTTTATTAAAATGTTACAGAGTGTATTAATCGATTTTTTTACCGATCTGTAATTTCGCAGTTAATAATCATAAATTTAATCTTTCAAGTACTAAAAAGAAATAAGTATAATACACTTTTGCGCAAGTGTTCGATGCAATTTTTAAATCACATTTTCCACTCCACTTGAGGTTTCCTCCAAAACATGCATTTTGAATGCATTGAACATTTCTTCAAGCTTGAATTTGATTGACCACGTAATTCATTTTTGAAGTGTGGAGATAAAAATAAATCATGAGTGCCAAATCAAGGTTATGAAGAAAAAGCCCCATCATTTCGATGTTTGGCCCTGTCAAAAATTCTTCAGTTTGATCTGATGAATTTCTCCGATGCTCTTTGGCAAACAAATAGTCATACAACATTCAGAATTGAATATTCTGTTTTGCTTTAAAGACAGCCTGGCCACATGACCAGTAATGCCATACAAATAATCAATCATTTGCTTCAATGTGTTTTTTTTTGTGAATAACTTTTGTCGGATTTGGCTCGTTTTGGAAGAACCATACAGTCGATTCCTGTTTTGTTTTTGACTCATGTGCACAGATCCTTGATTTATTACACGTGTAGATGTTATACACAGAAATTGATTTATCTTGAAGGTACTTTTTCATATTTTCTTGCACCGATTGATAGGAATATTATTTTCAATATTTTTCAGATTATGTGAGGTCCACTGCGAATAAATATTTTTCATGGCTAAATTTTCATGTGACATCTTATTGACGCTTGTAATACTAATGTTTAAATATGATTTAATCATATAATATGTTTCATGTCGATGTTGATTTATGAATTAACGCCCAATATCTATATCTTCTGGCATATGAATTTTGAAGACCTTGACGGAATCTGTCCGGAAAAAAACGCCAGCTATTTATCCTTACTATTTTCTTAAAGTACTGTAGAATATTGATTTATTATTGTATAAAGTATTAAACTCATTGAATCATTCTTGTTTTGATAATCCATTTAGAAAATCATGAAACATCATAGCACCAAAATATTCACGAGATACTTCTATTTTTTACCGAGTTGAATTTTTTAATGTACCATGAACAATAAAAAGCACGTTAAAATGGCAAAAATCTCTAAAGTAAATAGGTTTAAAAAACCAAATTATTGTTTGAACTGTTTGTTGATCTTTTAGTAGCAGTTATTGTTGCCAAGATTGTAGATTGCAACCGAAATAACAAAACTGTTAATTTGGAAAATATGGAATTGTTTCAGTGACTTTAAGTTACAGCAAAGTTAAAATTAAATGTAACTTAAAAAGGATATAATAGTGCACATATGCTACTAATATATTTTTCGTAATAAGTTTAAACTGCCTCTTGTTACTTTCAATTCTGTGTATCTATAAATTATTTTCTGTCAAATACTTTTATCATTCTTAAGGGTAAGCGTTTGGAACGAATTTTAAAATGTCACCAACGTTAAATTGAGGCATTGACGCTTGTCACCAAACAGTTGCTAACTGCAAAATGACATTGTTACGATTGTTGCCAAGAATTGACATAAGCAAAATCATGAAAATGATAGTATCAAGATTGAAAATAGGTTAAATGATTATGAAAACATAGATAAATTATAAATGAATAAACATATGTATAATGAAAAAGGCACTCATTTATAAACTATAATGATTATAAAAAAATCCTTATTTAAATTCAAAAATTTACAAAAGAAAGTGCAATTGATCTCTCAAATATCACCTAACATCACTAATGTCGCCAAACCTTATATATATAGACTATTAAAATGAATATTAAGATTATTTAAGATAAGATATTAAGATTATTTAAATATATTAAGATTATTTAAAATGAATATTTGCTACATTAAATTTTACATTTTATTATGAGTGTTAAAATATTTATTCTAAATATTTTTCTGCTTTTAAACTTTTAAATAATATTTCATATATGCTTAAAAATAATAAACAAATCATAATAATAAGCATAGACGTGTATATTATCTTTTTCTAAAAAGGCAACATTGGACAGGAACTTCATAAATACTCAGTAAATGAAAGTAAAGATGATATAAGAGAATTATTGTGTTTTCAAAAAGTTTCTTTGTTAAAAATAGTCTCACAAGATAAAAAATATATAACATTTTAATGATCCTTGCATTGTTGATTTGATTTATATACGGTTTTCTTCCATGTTATGTGTTACTATAAAATTGATAATGAGTATAAAAATATTTTCAAACTCACTATCATTTTTATTTTATTTTATTCATATGATGTTGAATATAAAAATATGAATTAAGTAATAGTTTTCAGTTAAATAGCTTTTGCTTGATTTTAATATTTTTGAAAAATCATCTTTTAAATGTTTGCTAGAAACCTGGTTTTTTAATAATTATTTGTGCTTAAAATAGTTAAATTTCTTAAGCTTGAAATAATAATTACTATAATAAGGCTAATAATTTCCTCTATTAAGCAATATGTTTCGATAAGCCATTGCTTCTATTTTCAATGACAGTAAGTCGAAAATGACGTCAAATATAGCCAATTTAGTTTGAGTGAATATAACATAGTTAATTATATTGTCAGTAATCATGATGTCACAAAACTCACCGCCACGACAACTCGTCTGCAATTTGATATCAAATATCCTTATTTAGAAACCAAGTAATTTCTTCCTTTATTTTTTAATAAAGCATTCTGAGCCGCTATTTATTTTTCTTTAAAATGCTTCTCTTTCTTATTTATTTTATTGCCACTTAATTAAATATTTCATAGTAACAATAAAAGCATTGTGAGTAAAAATAAGCAAAAATTATATATTAATAAAAGTAAATTAAAATAAAATTTGTGTTAGTAAAATCATTGAAAATTAGTTTGAAACATCAAAGGTGATTGAAATGGTGAAAAATTATCTGTGTTGTATTTCAAACAACAAAAGCCGATTATTTTATATTTACGATTGATTTAAGATTTTGTCCAGTTACCAAACTTTACAGCTGCAAAGTGAGAGATGAATTTTCATAATTTTTGGGAATCCTCCAGAATCATTTAAGACTTGATAAACTTAACATGAATATATATCCATATCATCACACTTGGATACGAGCTTATTCCAATTCAATGGCGAAAAGAATTTTAAATTATCTCTGTAATTATAGAAATACCTCTGTACAGGTTCAGGTTTTATACTATAGTGTTTCAATCTATGTATGTATATTTGAGTGTCTGTAACTTTAGTATATATCTTTGAAATCAAAAGCAACATCAGCTAAATTTAATACTCATATATCTTACAATTTGAGTAAATATGTTGCCAATCAGAAATCTTTAGTCCTTCATCACTGTACAAGAAAGAATACATATGTAAATTATCCTACAATTGATGAAGTGAATCACTAGTTTTCGGAGCTCTGAGTTAAAATA
>JAPDSC010005659.1:193566-208525 GCA_026290005.1 Latrodectus geometricus
TTTTTTTTATTTTTTCGAACATAGTGTACAAAATCCCCAAAAATTGTAAATTCATAACTAAATTTAATAAATTAATGTGAAAATTCATTTTCCTTACTTCACAAAAATGTGTAATCTCAAATGTCTATTGAACAGAAAGCTTTGTTTTCATATCTTTAAATTCTTAACTATTAATAATTCGTTTCAATAATAATTCCTGTATTTGATGTAATTTTCTAGTAATGTGGACTTAAATTTAAATCTACTTTGTGTCATTTCGTCATTTTGATTTTCAAAGTATATAAAAGGTATATTAATTAATTTTGTATAATTATAAATTATACAAAATTAACCGTTTTTTATTGCTGTACAAATTAAAACCTATTTGTATTTCATATTGTACAAGTATTTCAAAGAAAATAGTAGATAAATTTTTAATTTAGACTACTTTGAAATATAATTCACAATAAAAAAATATTAAATTTAGTTCTTACATTGACGATACCTTGATACTTACAACACAAATAAATACTCTTATATAATGTAAATGTTAATTTTGATTATTTATATTCATTTACTAGAATATATTAGTTAATATGAAATAAGTTACTTAGATGTATGTATGTTTAAAAATAAATAAAGGAATTCATTTTTCCACAATATATATAAACGTGGATTAAATATATTTGCTTAGAAATAATTTATTAAAGCAATAATCTATTCCTGAAATTACTACCATTTCATTTCTTAACCAAATAAACCACCTTAACCAATCTCAAAACAAGACATGAGAATTGCATAAATATTTCATACTATTATTTTGTATCTATATAATTTTCTAGTAGCTCTTTTAATTATGATATACATTATTAATAGTTCTTGTAACTTTAATGTTTTGTTAACTTGTAATCTTATTCTATGGAAGTATAGGTTTTAAGAAATAAAAGCATTTTCATAACAGGAAGATAGCAGGTTTCATAAATGCCCCAGTTACAGATGACATGTACTGTAATGGCTGATATATATATATATATATATATATATATATATATATTAATAGTCGTGTAAACTTCTATATCCCTCATTGATGAGGTACTGAAAGTAAATACTAACTTGGGAGTCGACTTCTTCACTTGATTGATGTATAAAAGTAATTGTTAGTGTTTAGCGTCTTTGGTTAACAAATAAGCAATCAGATGTCTACCGTAATAATCTACCTAATATTACATGTTAATTCAAATAATAGTAGATGTGCTAATAACATTCACACGCATTAATTATTACAATTATAAATGGTAATCATATATGATATAGCATTGAATTTCAACATAATTACAACCTATCACAATAAAATTGATAACAATAGGAATTTAAAAAAAAAGAATTGTGATGATTTTTATGAATTCCCTTTAAGATATTTGCTAGATATAGAGTGCTAAGAGTATGCAGAGTTTTCTTGAACAAAAAATCCATATTTTCCAGTGTTTGTATCTATTCAAAAATGTCGAGTATAAATAACAGGAAAAAAATTTACCGCTTCCTGAAACGGGATTTTGATTTCCTTTTTTCCCATTGCGTTACAGATTAGAACTTTGAAAATTCATGAAATATTGAATATGTTTTGAATAAATAATTGAAAAAAATGGAAGAAGGAGAAAGAAATCAGCTTCTTTCATAGAGCAGTGTTCCATATTTGTAAAATTCTTTACAATACACATGCATGAAATATTTTAAGAATATTTTATTAATTTAAAAGAGTCACCGAAAACTATGTTAAAAATTGTTAATAAAACTGAATATATTCATCATGTAATTTTTCAGAATGACAGATTTATTTTATTATTTCAAATTGTCATTTTGTATAAATTTTGAATTCTAGTATCTCATTTTATTATTTTATTGAAAATTATTTTGCATTTAAATATATATTTTTTCAATCTAATGATAAAATATTTTTGAAAATTTTAAGGTTTCTAAGGAAATTCCATAAAGTGTTCAAGATAATAATAAAATATAGCTAAAAATGAAATATTTGTCGCAATAATTTTTTTGTAAATTAAGTTATCTATTTAAAAGAAAACATAAGTTAGTGCGAAATTTTAAAATAGATTTAATAAGCACTTTTTAAATTTTTTGTTCATTGAAAGAAAATTGAGCTGACAAAAATTATTATAAAAAATTATAAGTTAAGAAAGTTTGTAAATAAAAATATACTCTTTACTTTAAAATATAATCTTTTAAGAGATAGTGCAATTAAAAAAAATTATAAATTTGTTTTATTTTGCACTCTGTTATTTATAATGTTCATGCATAAAGAGAAGTAACAAATTAATAATAAAATCGATAATTGTGCAATCAACTATTAATTTTATCATGGGGAAATAGGATTTTGTGCTTTTAACATTAAAATGTTTATTAATATATATTTAAAAAACTCTGTTTTAATTTTAATTAAATTAGTGAAGTTTTTATCATGAAATCATAACAATATTATAATTCTTCTATAGAAAATAACTTATTTCACTTGTCCTAAAATAATTAAACATCATTAAAATTTCCATCAAAATAAGTAATTATATTTACAAAGTATATTATGTCAACTTTATGACAAATATATTAATATTGTCAAAATAATATCTCTTTTATATACTTTATTATTTGTGATAACATGTTTTATAGTGATCAAAAAGGATGACAACAAAACATTATATCAGCAAATACTGTTAGTTATTATCATTAATATTAATATAATATTAAATAGTTCTAGTCATTTTTCAAACAGTTCTAAGATTTTTCAAGATTATTCGCATCTCTTTTTAAATGAATAGATGATTTAGCTCAAAAATAATTTTGAATTTCATATTTAAATTTTTAGTTCTAGATCACACATACACTATAACAAAAACTTTTTTATAAATTTGAATTAGACTTGTTACGAGTCATCAGAGGTGACCTAATTGTTTCTAAAGTAAGTGTAATTACTAATACGTCAATAAAAGTTTTTTTCAAGCAACATTATGATAATTTTAAAGATTCTGACTCTGATTATCACTATCGAAGTTTATAGAAAGCGCTATGAACTGTAATGATAAAACCACACACACACATCTTATCACATAACATTGGCTTGTATTATATTATGAGTAGAAACAGGTAGTTTTGAATCAAGGCATAAGCAAACCTTGTGTCATTTCTTTTTGAATGTAATTTAAATAATGTAGATTGCTGCTAAAGTAGTACGTATACAATTTTGAATTGCTAAAAGTTAAAAATAAAAAAAATATAAGTTAACTGATCATTCTTGAAATCCTTATAATTTGAAAAACTCAATTTTTTTTAATCAGGGCAATCAGAGAAGGAATGGATATAATTTGAATCATAGCTCCAGGTGAAATAAAAGAATAGTGTATCTGTTTTATACTTTATGAATTTCAAATAAAAATCTAATTTTTTTAAAGTGATTACAATGAGCTTTAAAATTCATATTGAAGTTCTTGTTTTATGAACATTTTTAAAATTTTACTGTATAACTAAAATGAAAATTATAAAATACTGAGATTTTCAAGAATTCTAACTTAATTAAAATAAAAACCATGAAAACTTAAATGAGTACTTATTAATCATTGTGTGTGTGTATATGTTTCTCACTCGATGAGTACGTTTTGCATAAGAGACCCGATTAGACCGATACTTACAGCTTAAAGCGGATTATAAACCATTGCAAACATTAACATCCAAGGTGGAAATTGAGGCCAAAAATTTTCGAACTTGAAGCCAGAACGCTAAAAATTCGGAAACCAATTCGGATGGTTATCAATGAAATTATTATTTTATAATTGTATAAAATAAAGAAGTAGAAAAAATATTAATTTTAAAAAGTAAATAGAGAGGCTTGTAATGTATTTATTTATTTTGCAAATGTCATAATAAATAATTAGAAATAAATAATAATATAATATGTATATATACAGAGAGAGCGAGAGTGGGAGAGCAAATATTATATAAAAATCAAATAGTTATAATGCACAATAGAGAAACTCTCTGAGAAGATGAACACTTTTCCAAAAACAGTGTAACATTAAAAAATGTAGAAAGCGTGTGGATTTCCTCCCAAAGAATGTGTATCCGTTTGTGAGTGAAAAGAGGATTTCTAAAAAGAACTAGATATAAATAAGGAAGGATTCGGGCTGCTAAGACTGAATGGGGCTGAATATAAGAAAATGATGCTGAAAATATTTTATTACGACTAAGCTTCTATACCAACAAAGTGATTCTAACTTAAGTAAGGTAATTTTTTTCTGAAATAGTAGAAAAATATCTTATTCTCTCATTAATAGCCAATTGTTTTGTTTGATGAAGAAAAACAGAAAAGATGGTAAATTCAATAGATCATTAATATTAACTATTGAAAAAGCTCTATTTTTGCTTCACTATAGTTTTACGCATCAAATGAAACATTTTTTACCTTACAACAAATATAATAAACTTATGTTTAGAACCAGATTAAATAGTTTGAAGTAATTGTAATATATTAAACAGAAATAAATAAATGGGCTAATATTTCTATTATTTACTCAGAACAATAAAAATACAAATGACAATATCATGGAATATTAATCCGCATTCATGACAGGAAAAGATACTGCTTCTAAGGACTTGCTGGAAAGCATTTATTTACCTTTTTCAATGTATAATAAGATATTCTAAGAAAACTCTGACTTTACAAAGATATTTTCGAAAGCACCACAGTCAACTTTTATTTTAAGCAATGCTTCATCTATAGCATGCATTGCCTGCGTTATCCAAATGCAGACAGTGATATATGACAAGAAAATGAAACTAGGATATGTAATTGATGACTTTTACACCCATTAAAGTAGAACAGGTGTCAGTAAAGACATTTGCAATGGGATAAAATAAAGAAATTTCAGAATGAGAAAACAGCAGTTTTCTTATTCTTATGTTTTCTTATTGCAGGTAAAATCAGTTTTATCACATAGGGAAACGTTTTTTTGGTCTATTTCTAATAAAAGAAGAATTGCTTATCATGATGTCTCTGAATTTGATAGAAGTCCAATTGTAAAGATTTGCATCGGTCGATCTCATAATAGTCAGCAAGATATGGAATCTATAAATTAAAGACGGTCATACAAAACACTAATCTGCATCTCTGCAATAAGCAGCCAAGGAGGCATGTATATTACCATCATAGTCTTAATAGATTGAATATTGTTTTTTCGCAGCATCGGAGATAACGTCCTTTGTCCGCGTCAATCTGATATCTTAATATTGGCCCATCAAATGGTGATGGTATAAAATGCTATTGCTCACATGCATGGGGCATTTTTTATTCAAATTTAAACCATTTTAAACTACGGCAGTTACATCTCCATTGTGTTAAGTTCCATGGTATTACTCTTTAACCAGGCCCTGCGAAATGATATGTCTCAGCGGGATAATGCACTGCCCAATGTTGTAGGTATTGTACCTACAACATCGGTACATACCTACAAAGAAGTTTTATTCCAGTGAGGATTTCACTTTCTACTTTTCAAGTGTAACTAGCACTAAGAAATAAAATATTTTCAAATATTATACCTTAAATATTACATCTTTTTGGGTTTACTAATATCTGTACTAAATTAATTTATCCTGCTTATTATAGTGTTTTATTTATTAGTAATAACTGAATTAGAAAAATTTATAAATATAGTACAACGTAATGAATGTCTTATTGAAAGTTATTTGAATTTTCCTTAATGGGAATTCAAAACATCTCCTCAAAATCTTACAGGCAACCTACTTAAGACATCTTGTTACAAACACTTTAACCAAAGTAGAATTTAACAGTTCTGAAGCATAATTTTAACATCAAATCTTGAAAGAACTACCTACTTATTTCTTTTTATTATTAAAGGAAATAAATAATATAAAAAAACTATTTAAAACTGCTTTGATAATTGTTTTGTGCGTATTTCAGGACATGGCACAAAATATTCAATTTTAGATTATATCTATTGTTTTTTTGAATCACACATATTGGATATTTTGTATCACACACAGTTGACATGATTAAATGATAGCTATACATAAAAAATTGTTTTATAGGGGAAAAATAGATACAAAGGGATATTTTAAATTATCTTTGTCAATATGTGTTGTAAGAATTTATCATATTTCTTACAGATGTTTACTGTTTTTAAGCTCTACAAAGGGAAATTCTGTAGTTAGAAGTGATAAAAAATTAGATAAATTAAATATGCAGATGTTTTACTTTATAAGTATCAACCAATTATAATTTGTTTTATTTCATGGAGAAGTTTAGATTTCAGAAACACTATCACATTTTATTTTTGTAGCTGGAGAACGTCATGACTTTTTTTCATCAGTGACGGAATTAAGGGCATAAACTAAACAATTTATCATTCACTATTCTTTAGAAGATTTATGAAGCGCATATGTTGAACACCAAAAACAGTGCTAATTTCTTTTCTGGCATGGGATAGTTAAGCACGAAAAGAACCTATAATACATTGATTAGCTTACGGGCTCATTTAATTCGCGTAATTTTACAGGTTTTTATATTTTATTGAGTTTATTATAATATTTTACTGGGGTTTTGCAAATACTGACAGAGAAACGTATCTTTCTTATAGTACTGTCTAAACTTGAATACTTTATTTTACAAAGGAGTATTCTTCATATTCCTCTCAATATAAATTACAATTTTATCTGCTAATTACTTAACAAAAAAGTGCTGCTTAAAAAATTATGCTAAAGCAAAATTATTAACATTCAACAAAACAACAGCCTATACATATCAGACTGTTTTCTTATGATGTTAAACTAGATATCACAAAAGTCGAACAAAGCGAAATGCAAATCTCCAAAAGATTAGCTTGATTTGATTTGTTTTTCAATGAGAACTTCTTACATATGAGGAATATCTAGACCAATATTTTTAATTTATAATGATTCTGAACAACCACAAATGTACACTTTTGTGGTAAGAGGTAAATGTGGAGGTAAAAATGGATCACTCATTATTGAAATAGTTCGACAAGTATGTAGCGAAATATTTGAAAACGTTTTGAAGACGATAGAAATAGATGAGATATTTAAAATCACTTCAGCCTCTGTTTTATAATTCTGAATATTTTTTATGAGGATTTTAGTAGCTATTGATGATATTTATCGTCATAATAGTCCACTGGCTAAAGTGTTAATCATCTTGTTTTAGCTTTTCCTTGAAGTAAAACAAGTATAAAAAATTACACTTAATGAAATTTTCAGCTACAGATCAAACTAGTTATCTTTATTTTAATTGAGAAGGAGACCAAAAATAAAAGTTTCTTTATCCCTTTTACAATAAAATTAATTGTTAAATAATTAAAATTGATACAACTGCAAGTGCTAACAAGGGTAAGTTTTTATTTTCCTTTTTAACTCTTTATACAAATATGATTTATTTCCAATTTATTTCATTGGGATAAAACCCATTCTAATTCAAAATTTGTTTTCATATCAAAATATATGCTCTTTTTTATTAATGTAGATTGAATATTTTTACATATATATTCTAACATGGAATTATTGAATTGGGCGGTACTGATTTCCAAAATTGATAAAAAACATAAATTCCCAAAATCTAATTAAATTTTTGGTCTATGTCAAAATAATATTTATAAGATACAAAACTTGAAAATTCTGGTATCATGCCTCAATTTTCCACATATTGGGTACAAGTCTACGTCTTCAAAAAAATGTAAGAAACATCTTTATTGACTTTTCGCCTAGAACATTTCACTCTCATTGTGGGAGAGGAAAAAGATGAAATAGGGGAATATATTTTTCTTATAGGAACTTTTCCCCCCTCATGCGTTTCGGGGATTTTTTGTGTCTTACATGACGTTGAAATGACTTACAGGAAGGGAAAAACTTGATGAAGCGAATAAAATCCAATAGCGGAAGAAAATGCCTCTCATCCATTACAAAAGCCTGGATGGTATTCGGAAATATTCCCTTTGCCGCCACAGTAGGGAAAAATATCAACCACTGAGAAGAGATTTGAAACAGAAAAATCACGGGTTTTCTGTATTTGAAGCCTAACAGTTCACGGAGTGAGATGTACAGGAAACCTGTGACTTTTGTAGGGATTTTTTATATAAAAAAGATAATAGCTGTAAAGTATCTATGATTAATAACTTCATCAATTTATTAAAATCATAAGGATTTGTAATTATATTCATAAATCATAAGGGTTTGTTATTATTGTTTTTATATTAATACTGCATTAGGATATCGCCCATGCAGTTATCGGTGATAGTCTGGAATAAAATCCTCCGAAAGCACACAATGGAAATTTTTCAATTTTATTTCAATGTTATAGTACCAATTACAACATAATATTTTCCCTAAAATCTGAAGCTAGACCTATTGCATGAATTATTATATTACTTTGGAGGTCGATAATTTATAAGAGGGATATACAACAATAGTATTCATTTGCTAAATACTCACAAATAAATAAAATATTTGATTATTCACTTAATAATAATTAATATAAAAGAAATTTAATTAATTAATGTAAAAGAGATTTAAATGATTGATAAAAATTTAATATTTTAAAATAAATTATGACGGAATATTATATGCTTCTGATAGACTTTTTGTGGAAAACGTAATTTTTAGTCATAGTTAATGTCGTAACCTAATTTTTCATCTTTTCCTCCTAGCTGAACTATTCACGCTGAGAGTCATTAAACTCCACAAAGCTTTTGAAATGATCAGATTATCTCAATTCAATAACTTTCCTCTGAGTTTTCAATACTCAAGAAATCCTTCCAAATGTGATGGCTTTTCCTACCAAGAAATCACTAAATTGATCCATATTTATATATACTTTATATATAAATTTTATGATAGCTACTTAATGCTTCCAAAGGAATCACGATAAGGATTTATAATAGCAATTTGATTAAGTTGTTAGCATTTATACCTTCACTAAGTAAATTTCAACCTATTTCAAATAAACATATAAATTCATTATCATTATTACTCTTTATCATAGTTATCATCTGAAATAAAATTAAGAAAAATATTGGTATGGTACTTTTTTAATGCATGATTACTTCGTATGTCTTTTCTTGAAAATTGATTACTATTATCAGTCTGGCTACAGCTGGTACAGAATAAATGTTTTCATTGTAAATTTTGAAACACATTATTTGTCTTATTGTACAAATGAAAAGTAGCATTGGTATTTTCTTAAATGGAGTCATAAGTACCAGAAATCAGTTTTTAAATATACTTTGAAGAAATTCTAAGATGACCAACTTTCAAATGAGAAGTTAATTCCTCCCAGATTGAAAAGCGAAACACTATCCACAAGGCCAGATCAGCTGCTTTAGGGAAGCACTAGTAAGACTTAAAAACAAATTTAAAAATCAATTATTTTTTACTTGTTTATTTAAATTACTTCAAAAAGAATTTTATGTAATTTAAAACCAATTCAAAACGTCAAAATTAAGTTTAAGAATATTACAAAAACTTTTTTTTATTAAGATGATATTTTATTCATTTCAAATTAAGCAAGATTTTGTAAGATATAAGTACAATTTAGAAAAGGCTGTAATTTATTGTACCTTGTCGCCACTGTATGCGTCAACTTTGAGATAGATATTTTAATCTGGAAAATGGGGACCATGCTTTTATTTGTAGTACTCGTCTTAACATTACACCTCTCTGCTTCTCTATTGCAATTGAAAATAGATCCACGTGATTTTCGCAATGCATCACTTAGAGCGCCTGTGTCCAGTTCTCGAGAAAAAAGCCATATCAAACTTCACATGCAAGGCGTGATTGACGATCAGAACTTCAACAGTAAAGTAGAAAATGAAATGTTGTTTCTGTATTTTAAGATGCTCGATAGCGACAACGACAATAAATTGGATGGATGTGAGATAATCCAGTCTTTTATCCACTGGCATACAAAAGAAGACCCCAGGACGCCATTTCCTGATGGTAAAATTAAAATTTTTACCGATGAGCAACTATCGTCAGTGGTTGACGAAATTCTCTCTTATAATGATAAGAATTCCGATGGTTTTATAGATTACGTAGAGTATGTTGCTGCTAACAAATAATTTAGACTATAGTTTTGTTAGATCTGATAAACTGACTAAAAGCAGTAAGATTGCTTTAGCAAAATTTTTAACTGTTTAACGAACTTTTTTCATTTTATAAGAAATAACTATGTTAAAATTTTATCTATTTTTAATGGGTTTAAATTTAAGGAATCTTAAATAAATCCAATTTTAATACATGCAATAAAAAGTTTCGAGAACTTTTTGTAGCTTCAGTTTAATTTTCGTAGTTAATTAAATGAATATGTTTTTAAAATTAATGTCAAGTGTTTTACAATTATCAAGATAAAAACTTAATATTTAATTCAGGTTAAATATTAGTCAGTACATCATAACACATAGTTAACTCATTTAAAAGTGAAACTTTTAAATGAGTTAATTATGTGTTAATTGATAACTTAAAATTGATTTCATATTTAAAATATTGACGTTATATCATAACTATAGCTTTGAAGAGGATTCATATTAAATTTAGATTACAGCTATAAATTATACTTATAAATTTAACATATCATTTGGCACAAGTAAAGTTTATATAAAAAATTCTCAATGATTGCTTGAAATTAGGATTTTATAAAAGCTCTGTGTAGCAAGTTTTTAAAATTAGGTTTACATTTATGATATTTCTGAATGATGCAGTTGTTAATCTATGCCTATATTTCTGTACAATAGCGGAAAATGCATTTTTCCAGTTACTTTGAATGAAAATAAGTAGTATTTGACATTAAAATACCTGATATGTTGTGAAAATGAGAAGTTTATTCAATGTAGTTTTATAAAGAGAAAAATATTTGTTTTCATTTTTGTATACACTGATATTTTTATAAATTTAGAACATTGCTTTACTTTAACTTTGACTGTTATAAGTGAAATAAATTGATTTTGTTTTTCAAAAAAAATGTTTTAAGTTTTTTGTTTCATTAATTATAATAGTTTCGTTAAAGATTCTCACACCTGTGTCAAAAATAATTTAGAACAAGTGACATTAATGAGTTTTGATACATTAATGTTATTCTCAAATTTAATTTAATCACTAACTCAAATTCTTAAAATATTAAGAATTTCTAATCGTTGTGCAAATTTGATTTTTTTATTCTTGCATGAACGAATTTTAACGGTAATATATAAAATTCTTATTAAATAGAAAGCTCTAAGTTTAATAGAAACAAAGATTTTGCATCTTCTAATAATAAACTATTTTAAAATACTTTTATGGTTATATTTGAGAATTTTATTAGAAGATGACTTTTTTCTGAAATTATTTGTATTTGTTATTTCTTCATATATTTTCTCATATAGATAAATAAAAACAGCTTTTACATATTGTGCTTTACTGTGAATGTTAATTTACAGTGAATTCCAAACCACAACTTTCATCCCAATTTGAAATTGGATTCGAATATACTCATTGTTTATTTCTTAATACTGATTGTCAAATATAATTCTTATGAATAATAATGTATTTAAATCTTCTGAATAAACGTATAGATGTTAAACATTTTCCTACGTGAAATAAGACTTTGTAAATGATGTAAATATAATATCTCTGAAATAAGACCTTAAACTTTTTTGTTTATGCTTATAACTGTAAGTGTTTTTTGAATATTATATATTTAGCTACACACACGAATACACTAAAATATCTCACATTTAATAAATATTAATATCTTCATTTAAAGATTTGTAAATTTTTATTTAAATCATAATTTTCATAATTTCAATCTTAATTTTATAATACTGTGATGTAACATACAATTTAAGCAAAGCCCCCTAAAATATTATCTTGATTGAGAGATGTAGACGCTGGCATGTTATTTTAGTAAACTAGTTTTTACTTGTCACTTGAAAAGTTCTTGGACTCGTGAGCATGGACACAACTGATGTATGTTGTTTTCTTGCATACATGTAACTAGTTTCCTTATTAATTAATTTGATCTCGGAGATTGTATGGCAATCAAAACTTACAAGGTTTCTATAAATTATGGATTTTATCATTAATTAAATGCATGTAGTGTTCCATGTCTAAGGCAATTCATAAAATCTCGAAATTTAATTTACAATTTATCCTAATTCCCTGATATAAAGTTCGCATTTGAAATTGAAGTACTGTATTCTGTAGATGTATTTGGTTCGCCAGGCTCCAGTAGAAAAAGTAGCTCAAATTCACAGTCAGCATTGGCTGCATATTTTTATTTCATTTGTGAATAACGGCGTGGCATCAGAATGGATGGGTTCCAGATAGAACAGATAAATCGGGGAAAGGTTTACATCTGCAGTTACAGGATCCCTTATGGTTCTTGTCCGTCTCTCAACAGATGGCCTACTCCTTTTTATTAATGATTGTGGTGGAAGAGTTGTCATCTATATCAATTAGTAGAGGATATTCACTGGGGCGGACATCGTTAGTCACGGAAGTCTGCTTTTTGGAGAGCTGACAATCCAGTGTCATCTGCAGAAATATTTCACTGCTTTGAAGCACACGAGTGAAAGATGAAGAGAGTATTTGCAACGAGAATTTAATGAAGCGCGCATAGAAGTAATTAGATATTTACAACAGATTTGATATCTTTGTCAAAATTTAATTTTTTAATGAGAATATATCCTTATAAATGCAAGCTAAAAAATCATCATGTAAAATAATTTTAATTAATAACACAAAGTAGGGAATTTTATCTGACTAAGATACTCGATAAAACTTTTAATGTTGGTTGAAAGAAGATTATACACGCAGTTACTATGCAATGAATGTTTGTGTGTGTGTGCTTGAAGTCAGAAATTTGGTGACATTTTTTTGTCACCAAGATGGATTCTCGTTAAATACAAATAATTAATACATAAAAAACTTTTAAAAAAACTAAAAAAATGGTACAAAATATAAGAAAATACTAAATTTGGCAACAGCAAAAACCTAAAAGCTAAAAAAACATAAATTGGCAACACCAAAATAAGAAACAGCAACCCTAAAAAGTCCGTAGGGAGTACCAGATTTGGTGCGAAATTTTGGGGGGGAGGTGGTTAAGTTGAAAGAAGATTATACACGCTGTTACAATGCAATGAATGTTTGTGTGTATGCTTGAAGTAAACGAAAACTAAAGTTTTATCTAATAATGTTATGTTTATAATTATCTAGTAAGATAAATAGCATCTCCTTATTTTCATTAGAATGTAAAAATTTACTTAAAACAGTTAAATAGAAATTTATTGCACACAATATAATCTTCCATATGCAAAGATTTTTCATGAGTTATATATATAATTTTTTTGTTAATAGAATATTATGAAAAATATATTTTAAAAGAATGAAAAGAGTATTACCAAGAATAAATGACTAGATATATTTAGGTAATAATTATCATATATATTTTTGTTAACTTTTCACTTTATTTTATTTTAGTCACTTTATTACTTTTGTCGGATAACTTTAATGTTCTGTTGAGTTTTTCTTTAGTATTTTTCAACTGAATATATATGTACGTGAAACTCAAAACCTCAGTTTCCCAATTTACCATATAATACTCTATTGGAATAGTGTACATTTAGATAGGTATAACTTTTCCGTCCTTTCTAAGATTACCTTGTTCAAAATTATTCAACCTTACATATAATAATCCAATAGATATAGCCCTAATTTAACATTAGTGGATAAATAACCTTATTTACTTGTAATTTGTTTGCTTTACTTATCTAACTAACATATTTTGTCTTGCGTATATTCTAACGCCATAAAAAAACGTGATTTTTATAATGGAATGGCAGGAAGTTCGATCTTGAATAAAACAAAATGTCAGGTCTATAAATAATGAGCAATGATAAGGACCTCGTGTCCTTCCCAGTATTTGGTACAATCAACATCTGTTTGACATGGATATTTGGAATAGTTATTATAATCTATTTTAAACTGTAAGTCTTAAAAAAGTTATTCTATGTGCGTAAGAATAGATTGATAAAATAATAAAATTAGATTACCCAATGAAACAATTAGCAAATTATTAAATTGGAAACGATTGGACCAATTATTAAAAATTTCTGTCTTATGGAGTAAAATAAAAAAAAACAAAAATTTATTCAAATATTTAAATTAAAAAGAATTTATATAAACACAATTTACAAACAGGAGATATGCATCAACTCAAGAATACCATTCGAAAGATTTAAACATTTCGATTATTAGACATTAATTTTTTTTAAATTGTAAGTATTTAGAATTAAAAGACAGAAGGATGGCTATAAATGCATAAATTATGAATTAAAAACTGCTTGAATTAAAAAGTGAATGCTAAGATGAAGTCAATGATCCTCTTTTAAGCATTCTTATAAAATTGGAAAAATGTTAGCTGCTTTTAGGAGATGGTGATGAGTTATATTTGCGAAACAAACTTGAATTTAAAATTGTTAATTTATTATTGTATAATATATAGTGTTCAAATAATTAGGAATTATTTTTTACGCTAAAGATTCTATATATATATATATCGCTGTCGTTGTGCAAGCGACATAAAAGGAGCCGCAGAGAAAACAGATGTTTTACTGTAAATAAATTCTGTAACAATTCCTCTCGGCAGTAGTTTTGTAAATATAAAAGAAAGGAAACATAAAAATTGTAATATAAAGAGACAAGGGTAATAAAGAAATAAAACTATATATTTCAAAGTGGCACCCGAAAACTGCACTTAAAGTTTACTGCAGTTTTCCATCCCAGGGTCCTTTTCCCCTTGGGATGTGTGGGTGGTCCATATGAAATTAAAATATTCTCCTTTTTGTTTGTGTATGGCCAATCAAGGGTTTTGGAGGGGAGATTTCTGACCATTCCCTGGAAGCCTAACACCGATGAGATC
>JAPDSC010005659.1:208625-221527 GCA_026290005.1 Latrodectus geometricus
ATATATATATATATATCGCAACTTATTTAAATTAAAATATTGAAATTTAATTGAAAATACTCATTTTAACAGTTTTTTAATATAAATACTATTAATGTAAAATATAAATAAATTGAACATAAAAGTTTAAATAAGACGAAATGAAATCACCCAGGTAAATATGTATATGTAATATTAATGAAAATGTGATAAATACCATTTTCGAATATAATTTAAAAATTATCAACTTCATTGATAAGATATTTGATAAACTATCAAGTGTTCAACTTATTTCTTTTGTGAGAAATAGGTTTGTTTAAAGCATATATATCACTCCTAAATCGTTTATCAAGTTCATAGCACAAGAAATACGTTCACGCCTTCAAATAGTTTAATTAAAAAGTATTTAATTAGCCTTTTATTTGTTATTCTCTGAGCATTGATGCTTTTTACCTTTAGCAAAGTTAGTTAGTCCCCATAATGTTTCATAAAGTTTTACTCTTTATCCTGTATTTTAAATTTTTTTAAGTATAAATTAATTGCTAGTAAACCCACTCACAAGAAGACAATTATTTTTATATTTCTTAATTTAAGAACAAATGTTTCTGAAGTAAATTCTGCTAAAACCCATTTATGTGTTACAAATAATTAAAATATTTTGCTGTTTTAAAATTTAAAGGGAATCAGTCGTACGAATAAAAATAGGCGAGACCAGTACATTATTCAGCATCAATTATCCAGCATTATTTAAAAATCACAGGAATAAACTACGAAGAAAGGGCATGCAAGTTTATAACAATTTTCAAATTAAACTAAAAATATTATATAGGAAGTTGTAGTGTTGAGTTTAAATTTATGTAAATAATGTCAGCTGAAACGTTATGCACTTATGAAAATGTTATGAAACAAATTGTCTGTTTTGAGTTAAACTCGATGATCTGGTTGATCAGATAGATGAGCTGTCACATTGAGATGGTGAATATATATATAATTTGTGGTGAGTGTTTCATGTATATTTTATATTGAATATGTGTGTGTGGGGTAGAAAATATTGAATAATTAAGTCATCCAAACTATTCGCTATGGGGAAAAATTTTAAGATAGTTCATGGAAATTTTTATCACACTTAAGTATAAGACTCAATTAAAAAGGACAATCAGGTTATAAAGAATACGTTAACAGCACGCCTTTATAAACGTTAACGATATAAATAAGTTGTTATAGATGAATTGCATTTTTTTCAGTTTGCAAGGAAAACTGCATATTGCAAGGGATTAGGCCAAAGTATTTGAGTAGAAAGGTGTTATGACAAAAGGAGTTAAAGCAATATATTTTTTTACACGAGCAAAATCATAAATATTGAATCCAAAGAACAATTGAAAAAGGTAACTATAATTTTGAAGAAAGCTTCAAAAGTGAACATATTGAAATTATATTCATAAGGAAAATATCGAAGAGAACCTGCAACTTACCATATTTTAATATCGAGATCTGATTAAACTACATGAGCTTATTGCTATAAGAATATATTTCAGAAAGAAAATATTTTACTGAAAGCAAAGAAAATATTTCCAAACTAAAAAAAAATTTCCTTTTGATAAAATTTAGCCATACGAATTTTAGACTCTGATGTCAAGCATGGTTGCACAGATGGCTGAGATGTGTTGGGAATAGTTCTTTATGTAGAAAACTAACTTTTATGAACTAGCAAATCAAATATTACCATCAAGTGCCTTAATATCCGTAAAGAAACGGAAGGTTTGTACACATAAGATTTCTTCCTTAAAAAATAACACTCAGAAAAGCAGCTATAGCTAATACAAAAGGTGGAAAGTAAAACCTTATTCACTATTTTTGAAAAAGGAAGTGCTTAACACAAAATGCAGTTGTGAAAGCAAGAGACTCTGGCGCAATTCAAAGTGTCATAATCAAAGTATTGTAAGAAATGAATTTTTAATCACTTAGTCCAGATTTTATAGGTATTATTTCTTACGTAAAATGTGCTTATTTCAAGTTCAGTTTATTTACATGTGCTGCTGTGTAATTTTTCATCTATTTTGACATATATAACAATGCATTTTATAGAGCTTTGATATTCTTGCCTATTTTATTTTATGTGACACTTAAAGATTTTTTAGTTGCTTAGAGTACGTAAATTAATCACTATTAAAAATACAAAAATATATATGTTTTAGTTCAATTTTTAAGAACGTTTTTTTTAAATATTAGTGGTCTTAAAATCTACTTTTTTTCAGCAAAATATTTTATGTAACATTTGGAATTATATTTAAGCAAATGTATGCATTCATATACACAATATATAAAGTAAGCTATAAAAAATAAAACTTAATTGAAATTTTAGCGAAAAATTTATAAAAAACTTGAATTTTCAACTGAGGATGTTTTTATAACCGTATACAGAATGTTTAGATATATAATACAAAATTAAATTTTAAATATAATATTTAAAAAGCCTTTGCATTTTAAATGTATTTGAAAACTAAATAATGAGAAGTTGGCAGATAACTGGTTAGCATTTGGTTTAATACTTCATGAATTCAATTCTCACCATGACAAATGATCATCATTGATGACATGTTGTTTCTTATCCCATCTGCAACATGTCCATGAGCCTCTCAATCCTCACAAAATCCAGAAACAGCAAGGAATTCACAAAAAATCATCCTTTGTAAATTCAAAACACAAAAGGTGTTGGTGGCCAACCAGGTTGATATCCCATTTATAAATGGTAGGGTAGAGTATACGCGTTTACCATTAAACTTAAAACCTAGAAGATGGATACTTGTAAATGTAGAATATTCAGTCTGATCAGCTCTGACTCTTGAAAGCAATGGAGTCCCCAGTACCATCACCAGAGTACTAATCATGAGTAGGTAAAATGCTCCAGTTAGCCCGGGCACCTCTTTTTTGAATAGAATGCAAATCTGTATAAGTTAACAGTATTAGTTGAAAATGGACTAGTAACACCCCTTTTGGCGAGGACATCTTCCAATCATTTATAGATGTTTATAGTGTTTTGTAGTCCAATTTAAACTGTATATCGTCATTCACTTAAGACATCTTATGTAGTGCAAAAGCATATTTCAGGGACAAACAAAATAATGATATATATATTACAAAAAATTTGCTATTATGTGAAAACAAGTTTACTATGTTTAATTTAAAAATTAATAATTTAATATGGAGTTATGAGGATTTTTTTAAAATATTTTTTTGTTAATTGTAAAGGAATATTTGTATTTTTCTTAAAGTTGAAGTTTTTGGGTACCATACAGTCTCATTAAATAAGATGTGATGAAAGTATTTATTTCTTAGAAGATTATTTCCTAGTAAATCCCATATACATGTTTAAAGAAAAAAAGTCCATTACAGTGTAAGTGTCAAGTTCTCAATTTGTTTAAATCTAAAGCAACAATGTTTAATCCAAGTAGAAGTGCTATCATTATGAAAACGGTTCAGTAATATTGACCATACCTTATATGACTCTATAGAATCGAATGCTAAGTGTCTAAAAAATCAATCGTGGACCATCTTTAATCCTGGCTCTTATTTAAATTCTCCATAGTTGGTCACGCAGAGAAAACTTCCCTCCAGAGAGACGAACACCTTTCCTCACCAGGATTGGTCACTTTTCTTACCATGAAAGATGAAAAAGTTATGTCAATTCTTCCTAATATTTTATACTGATTATGGGATATTTTAATGTTATTAAGCTGTTGTAAGGAATTTTAATATCCAACAAATAAATTACCTTCCGGGAGGATTTTTCATTTATAATGGGTCATATTTTTACGAGCGTCAACGGTGGAAATCCGGTACACTCCCAAGCATCCATTGGACAGATGTGCATGGAGAGGACATAAGCTCAATATCCATTTCATGTTGTCTAATAATGACAGGGGATGAATCACGAATCTTTTACTTGAAGAGCGCTATTCTGCTACTAAGCCACAATCGTAAACCCCACTTTTATAATGTTTTAACACTCCTGAAATGATCACTCCTGCTATGATGAAGAAAATGAAAATCTTTGAAATATATATTCAACTTTCATCATTTTTGCAGGATAAATTCTGCAGATTTTGCTCTTTCACAGTAGCATACATATGATAAAACATCACCAAAAATAATATTTAATTATAAAATTTTTATTTGAGTTTTCTAATAGTTATTTATATTTGTTAAATTCAAACTATCCTCAAACAACAATGAAGATAATTACAAAAATTATTTTAAAGCTATTAGATGCATGACTCAGAATCTTTTATAAATTAGTTGATTAGTGTATGATTATAAGTTAGTATATAGACATTTAGCTTAAAAAAATGAAATGGTGAAAAAAATGTAGATGAAAAAAATGTAGAGTGAAAAAAAAGTAAAATTATTTTTTAAAAATCTGATTGCAGAGTTTCAATAACAAAAAGAAAAATCCTTAATTACAAGAAAATTTATAAAATTGCAAGCAAATTAATAATTTTTGACACATATGGAAACTGGAAAAAGTATATTTTTGTAATAAAGTGACATTTTTTTTCTCCTTAAATGAATAAGAATGTGAGATGTTACGTTTTTATATCAACCTGAAAATGAATAAAGCGCAAATTCTGTGCATTAAAATTACAAATTTCTCTGCGATACCTCAAAAGAATATTTCATGAACTGTTCAATCAACAATTAAAAAGCTTTTTAAATACATTAGAAATTATTTGAAAGAGTTTTGTGTAACTTACAAAACCGTTTTTAGAGTAACCCCAGATGAAAGAAACATTTTAAAAATTAAAAATTTGTGATGATGTTAACAAATTACATACAACTATATTCAATGTGTAATCACTATATCAAATTTTGAATACATTTGAAATAAAAGGAAAATAAGAATTTGTTCCAAACTTCCTAAATGTCACGTACTAAACTGCGATTACATTATGTCAGTCTATTAAATATACATTTTTCTACTCGTTAATTTGAAATTCAATTCATTGTATTGAGCCCAATGCCTTTTTATATTCCTCATTCTCATATTATTTCTTTCATATTTCAGTGTTTTATTTCTTTTCTAGAAGTTAAAGTCGTGCTCATGAATATAACATCAAATTTTAGCAGGTTTAAATCGGTAAATTTACTGACGGATTTTAATTTTATATTAGAAAAAAGTTAAGAAAATGTTCATGTTAAAAACATGAAATGCATTTTTGTATATTTTATTGGATATTTGAAAAAAAAAAACTTCTTCAAGAAAGCACATATATTTCCTACAAAGTATTCTGAAATTAATCAAGTTTTAAATACAATAGGAAAATTGTTATAAAAAATATTTTAAACGTAAATATTCATTAATTTATTTATATTTTTATTTCATTTATTTTATATTTCATATTCAATAATGAATATTTAACAGTTAGCCATTTTGTAAAGTTTACTATTTTTACTTAGTAATAATTAATCCGGTTTTTAAAAGGTATTGATGGCCTGTTTGGGTAGGGCGTCGTATTTGTTATCGGAAGGTGATGAGTTCGAATACCGGCTTATCCGAAGCTCCGTCATGTTCACAAATGGTGACTATGAACCTAAAATATGTTGTGGAAACAATGTCCTTTATGTTCCCATTCCGAATTATTTCTTTTTGGGTGTTAGGAGTCAAGCCTAGGGTCTTCTCTGGCTTTCTATCTTTAAATAGGAAAACCTTATTTTTGGTTTATTATTTCTTTTTTGGGTGTCAGAGGAGTCAAGCCTAGGGTCTCCTCAGGCTTTCTATCTTTAAACTGGAAGACCCATGTCGTGTTGCCAGGTCGTACTTCCACCCTCATAAGGGGATGATTAATTCAAAAACAAAAGATGCTCTTTCTGACCTCATTCGCTCAGTTCTTGAAGGGCGGGCTTTGCTTTGCCAAGTGTCGTATGTAACAACACAACAATTGTGATTTTGAGTACATTACAATAACATTGCATTAAATGAATTTATGAAAATATAGAAATCGCTTCAATGGGAATATTTTCCGTAAAATTGATTTACTTTGCAATTAGGTGTGTATAAATTTCTATAGCAGTAAAAAATTTGTTATTATTTCAATTTGACATTGAATGAAACTTAATACAGTCTCATATCAAAGTGTCTTCATAAGTAACTATATGAGTACTAAGCGCTCTTTCTTATTATGTAAAGAGACTTAACATAGTTTGTATTAGTTCTACCATACCATAGAAAATTTTTACAGATGCTATAGAAATAAAAAAAATCATTGTTATTTTTTAGCGTGGACTTTTCCAAAAATTCATTAACTAAGCTAGTTGCTGTAAGTTTGGCGTTTATTTTTTTCAGTTTCATTTCTTGAATTCATTTCTCATCTCTGGTATAAATGATTTCATTGGTTTTGGAGTCACTTTAAGCTTACTGACATCTCAGCGAAATTAGTCCTCAGATGCAAAAGATGACAATAAGATGTCGCAGTTCTTATAAAAGTTTAAGAAATATATGGAATATTTTTCTTAAATTATTAAATTGGAACAGACTAGAAAATAATATGCATTTACAATGGATTTGATTATTGCATTGAATTTTCTCACGCGTAAGATATTTAAACTGAATTCTACCATATCTAATTAACAATTTCCATTAAAAGTTTTCTGATAGATTTTATAATATATCTGTCTAAAAAAGCTTTGATTTCTTAAAATTTTCAAAAACACTGATTTTTTGTTCCAAAAAACAGTATCATGCTTTGATCTCAAAATGTTTTGAGTTCAACATTTTAAGATGTGTTTGACATGTATATATTAAAAACATAATTTAATATCAAAGTTTGTGAAATATATATATATTTCAATTATTTAACACTATCTTTTGATTAAATAATATTTGTAATCAGAATATAATTTGTAAGAGCAGAAGTTGCAATACATTATATCTGTATTTGATGCGTTTGGTTGGAATCACTTTTTATGCTTAAGGGTGAGACTTACAATTTAAGATGGATTCCGAATAACTAAAAGTATCCACAACATAGATGAGAATAGAACTCACAAATGGTTGAACTGAAGACGAGAAAAATTTAATTCTGTAGTGAAAATCATGTTTAGTTAATAATTAAAGTTGATATAAATAAACCTTTTTTTTAAAAATTGCTGCAGCATTTTGAACACCATTTATACAGATGTAAACAAATTAGTGGTCAAAAACTAGGAATAAACAAAGAAAGAAAATATGTTAAAGGCATAATTTGAAAAGAAATATGGTAGGAAAAGTGTGAAAAATATTAAAAGCTATTATTGTTGAACAGCAGTAGGCAATTTTGGAATGAAATTAATTGTATGGGGGAAAATCGTCATTGAATTTCCGTTCGTTGCCAATTACTTTCCATTAATCTTAACAAAACTTGTTTTCTTTTCGATTAAATTCTGAGTTCAAACTCGCGTCATTATTTATCTTACGAACAAACTTTAAGATTCCTTTCCTTAGGATAATTTAGAAAGTAATTCAATTAAACATTTTACACCATTCATAACTGCATAAGTGAAGATATATGTATTGTAAATGCCTTATGTAAATGACTTACACTTTGAAAACGAACACAAAACTTTTTCAAGATGTTGGTATTCCTTTGTTAATAAATATTTATTTATATTCTAAAACTTTTTTAAAACTATAAGTTTTAGAATCTGGAACAAACTGAATTGAAAACAATGGGTTACATGGATCAGTAAACAGTGTTCGTAATGTAATTTAATTTCTAGGCTTCATATATTTTGAAATAACACAGAGATTTGGACAGTTTGAGTAATTTGTTCTTAGTTTCTTATTGTGTTTTAGGGGAAAATAGTATTTTATAAAGCTAAACAAATGAGAACAGAGAGAAAGAAAGCAGTATTGAATCAAAATTTAATTTCCATGATGAATTCATATTTTACTCCATTAAAACTTTTATACAACACAAAAGAATCGCAAAACGTTTTTTGAAAAATTGAACTGTCTTACGAAAATCCTTATCGCAATTTTAAAATAAACAACAGTAAAAAACTCTCTAATTATCCTATACGAATAATTTCAATAATTTCATTAATTCAAATAATTTTCTCTAAAGTCTACAGAAATAAAAAGCCCTTTATAATATATAATTGTTCACAAGGAAATGATTGATAATTTTTTATTGCTCATTTTGAAATTTTCCTTAAGTAAACTTTTCGAAGAAATTGATTCACTTAAAATTAAATAATTTTATAAATATTTCATTTTATCAATTAAAGTGACTTTCCACTTATATTTTGAATAGATGAAAATTTTATAAATAAGGAAAAGCTCTAAATTTTGTATTCCTATTATTTTTATTGCTATTAAAATTAAATTGAAAAAATAGTGCCTTAATAATTTGCATTCATAAGTCCTCAATATTATGTAACCTCTTTGAAAAGTAAAATTCCTACATTAACGAAGCTGGCAACAAATTATTTCTGAGAACTTTACATGATAAGAAGTTCGTACTGTAATGTGTGAATGATTTGATTTTCAACACATTCATGGAAAATAAAAGGCAGAAACATTACCTAAAATGCGTAAAAATAAAAACAATCTTCCCGCAAGTATCTCATGCACAAATTGCAATTGAACGTAGTTACCCGGTAGTAAGTTATTGCGATAATTCATATAAAAACGTGAAATGTTAACATAATATTGGGTTTGAGATAGATTAAATTTTAACTAAATATTATTACAGTTTAACGTTTCATAATATTACTGATAGCATAATTCGAAATTCTTTGTTTTTGAGCGGAATATAGAATCTTTAGGTTCAGGATTACATATCGAATGTCATGTTGTATTTCAAATACCCTATCTCAAACAGCTAAAAACACTCATAAACTCATATGGATTTGATGTGTCAACAGTCATGAGCTATAATATATAGTGTAGTAATTCAAGAAATAGTGTCGTTTGTAATACAGCAAGAGTTCTCATGAATAGTTCGACAATATTTGCAGAAAGTATAACTACTTGCTCAATGACCCGTCTTTGTCTATCCTTTAAGCTAAAACATAGAAGAGTGCCTTCATTGTGAGCCTTGATGCAAGAATGCCATGGTGATTTTTTTTTAATGAATCTGGATTCTATTTGCAGCATGTTTACTGTGGCATATGTTTGATTGAACTATAGAGAAATCACATGTATTAGATATCGTAATATTGACTTATCATCTAGATTGATAATATTTAGTGTTCTTTTAGATACACAGGTTGCTTATATTATTCGAAATGAAAATATTTCAAACACTAATGTATCTGCTCATTAAAGCTCGAGGCTATAGTTTTCATTAAAACTCTGGGAAATGTTATTTTCTGTCAGGATAATGCACAATCAAATGTTGTTTGTAATATCCTGCCCTAACTAGGTACAGAAATGTTCGTCTAACGTCGTAGGCAACAAGATATTATTCATTTGATCTCTTACCAATAAAATTTGTTTGGTCAATGGATGCCACACGTGATCGATTTGTTAGTCATTGCATATTAGCTATGGATTGTGGCATCTATTGAAGCTGCATAAATATTTGTACTTGTACTTGACATCTGAACTTTGACTTAATTCCAAAGTGTAAATAATGTTATGTCACCAAATGTGGTGGTATTGGGTTTTATTATTTAAATACATACTTGAAAATTAAGCAAGAATAACAATTAAAGTCTGACACAGAAATCTATTTTTTAAATTTATTTTCTGATTTTTTTATTCAAAATTTTTACAACTTGTTGTATAATTTTTGTAACATAAGCCTGCATTCATTTAAATTTACATTTAAATAAATTCATTTAAATTAATGAACGATCATTATATGTATAATTATAGATGTTATCCTGCGTCTAAATTATAATAAAAATCCAATAATAATTCGAAAATTGCCTATTTTTAGAATAAATCAAATATTGAAATCATAATTTCCCTTGCATCTCAGACAAGTCCAATTACTGAATTGATATTGATATGCGAGCAAGAGGACTTAAAATTATTCGCAGAAATTGCAGATCGCTATTACCGTAAGAGGAAATGCTGATATTAATCCTTCTCACTCTCTCCTGCATAATTGAATAAGTAAAGTCTTCTTAGAACTGCTATTTGAATACTCCAGTTAAATATGTAAGATCCCTTTGTCATTTGGTAGAGTGACGATAATATGATGAACAACTTGTAAGGAAGTCTTAAGCATTAATTGCTCTGTCATTTTGCAGCTCTTGTGAATTCATAAAGTGTTCTGTGAGCTTTCTTCAGGAATTCAATTTATAGATGACTTTGGGATGCATATTCTATACGAAACATTCCTAAATAATGCGTATTGAACAATCTAAATGAATTACATTTGCTATTAAAATGACATTTCTAGACAAAGAATGTCATTTTGGAAGAGACAAAGCTAATGGTGATACATTAGAAATGTTTTCAGGAAAATTTATTAATTATTAGTCTAAATTATAAATGTAGAGCAAGTATTAGAGTAAGTTCTGTTTTAGAAGAAATAATGATGAATGAGCATTAGTGTACTTATGAAAACATTTTAATAATTTATATTGATTGGGTCAATTATAATTTTAAATGAGCAAAAAGTATAAAATGTTACATAATTAAGGTTCCTATATAATGTTGCATTTCATATATATTTTCTACATGAAAATTTATTTTCTCTAGGATAGATATGAAATTATGTCAAATTTTCAAATAATTATTTAAAAATTATTGAAATTTTGAAAAATAATATGAATATTAAAATAGTAAAGACAAAGCATTTTATGAAAGTTACTATTTGTGCATTTATTTATTATTATGTTATTATAGTATATTTATGCAAATATGTTACGCAACAGTCAATCAAGTTTTCATGTTGAGAAATATGGAAGTAATATAGACGTGTATATAAAAATAAAATAAAACGAACCGAAAAACGTGAAATTACAGAAGAGCAAATAATTGCGAATAAAAGTATGTTTATAACTTAGGCAGGATTTGTTTCCAAGACTTATTTTCTGTGATCTTCTGAAAACCAATGAAAGATTCTGAGGGCTGGCTTGTTGTCAGCCGAATTAAAGCAGGACAATTGCTTGGATATTAATTTATTTATCCTTCACTATTCTGTTATTTTATGATTAAAAAAACTGTACAAATCAGTAAAGATGTGAAGATTACTGTGGCTTAGAGTGTGTGTATGTGTGTGGTCGTATGGAACTCTTCGAAGCATAAAGCTCTATTTTAAATTCTAGCTAGTGTTGGACAACGGAAAATAAATGGTGCATTTCTGCTTTCTGCATTGATATCTGTCAGAGTGGGTTTTCGGAAGTTTTCCAGGTTTTCTTTCTATCGATGAGTGAATATGGCCAACTATCTATGAAAAGCCATTCCAGAATGCAATAAATGCTGCAATGCTTTATAACGGCCTTCTGCCGTAAGCCGTTCTTTACAAGGTATCGAAAAAATCTAAAACCAGAATATTCCAAGTCTAATTTCTCGTCTTCCAAGAATTATTAAAGATTATCATGGAATAAAGATACATTGCTGCTGAAACCAAATGAAATCAAAGAGCTATAATCTCATGTGTGACATTTATGATTTCAGTAACTATTGGTACGATGTTTTTATGCGTTTATTATGTGCTTAGAAGTGTACACCATTAAAAACTGGACGACTGTATTTGATGAGTTTGTGTGTTCCTCTATATATTTAATACAGCGAGAAGAACTTCTAAAATCGTGTAATAAGTGTATCAGTTGGACTGTGTCAGATTTCTCTTGCAATCCGATGACAAGCGCTTAAGAATCTGAGGAACACAACCTGTCCGTGTAATCTGTTCTAATGTCACCGATTATCTCCTTTTACAAGATAAACCATCATTATTTCTGCACAAATTCCCTTAGTATATTTTCTTTGACATGCACTCATTTATGTCACCACATAAATAGATGAAGTTCAATAATAATTACACTAGAGTAAAGGAAAATTCCAGGCTACATTTTAAAATGTGCTACAGAATGAAAACTTAAAAATAGTTTAATAGAAGATAACGATTCTTTTTTTAAAACTGCCATTGTTAATGACTACATAGAGGGTAAGGATTAGCAGAATAAATACGAGGGTTACTCTGAAATTTTTGAGATACGCGGAGATGAGAATTTACAAAATAAAAATAACGCTTTAATTTTAAAATACTAAGCATTTTAACACATAAGACGATTTTTTACTGACTTACTTCAACTTGTTTAGCGTCTAATAAATTTTAAACAGAAGAGAAAATGGAGTTGATGCGAGAGCATTTTCATGCTATGATTTTCTACGATTTTAAAGCAGGATTAAATCAAGTAGAATGCTTTCAATGGTTGCAATTAGCATTTGGTGATGAATCTCCAGCTCATGCTATTGTATTCAGATGGTTTAGAGAATTTAGAAGAGGTCACAATTTTCTTCAGGATGAAGAACACACAGGAAGACCACCGTCGGCAGTAATCCCGGATAATGTGTCTACCATACGAAAAATGTTAATGGATTATAATCGCTGTACCTATCAAACAATACAGAAGAAATTTAACATTGGATCTGCAGAAATACACAAAATCATTCATGAAGAATTACATATGAAAAAAGTAGTTTGCCGTTGGGTTCCCCATAATCTAACTGAGCACCAAAAAGGGGAGCCTTTCAGAATCAGTAAAGAAATTCTTAAATTGCTAAATGATGGTGGCCACCACATCATTTCTAAAATTGTAACAGGTGATGAAACGTACATACCGTTTTTTGACGTTCCAACACGTCAAGAAAGCAATTTATGAGTCTTTGAAGATGATCACACGCCGACAACGGTAAAAAAAACAACGCGCACTGAAAAAAGTGATGTATGCCGTTTTCTTCAGAAGTACGGGATTGGTCAAAACCA
>JAPDSC010005659.1:229064-291822 GCA_026290005.1 Latrodectus geometricus
TATATATATATATATATATATATATATAACTTGCTATACATTATTCAGTTTTCTGTTGTCTTTCTGAGAAATGATAAGTGAACTAAAAATGACAAATGACTGTTGAATCATTTATAGGTTAAAAAAGTAATTTCATATACATTAGCAGAAAAAATTGACACTCAAGATCAATATCAAATTAGACCACCTTATCGACAAATAATAATTATTATTCAGTTGGGAATTGAATCTACTCATCTTTGGAGTGGATTTATGTCTGAGCATTGACAATGCACTATTTCAGGTCATGTAAATTAGATGGGAGAGTATAGTGCTGTGGATGCATAGTACTATTGGATCATGTGCCCCACCTTTTTCTAGGGAGTTAAGATTCGGCTCTGCAGTGGCCATGGAAGGCATTAGAAGTCAAAGTGTTACTAAGCGAACTTATTTTATGCACCTTTGGCCTGATGTATAGTTACATTATCATCCATAACATATTCGTTGCCAATGGAGCAAAAATACAAAATTACAAGAGATACAACTGTAATAAAATTGTAAATTTTTTAAACAACTTCATTGATTTCTTTCTTTTTTTTGATTCTCATGCGAAATTATTATTTAATTCTTTTGCATATCTTATTTTGATGCATTTATAAATGTATTTCTTAAGCAATGTAATTCAAAACTTCGGATTTTTATCACTGTAAGTTCTCAAAAAATTCCTTATTAAATAACATTAATTATATTTCGAATATCACCTTCAAAAATACACTTTTTTTTTAATCAAACTCAAAGATTCACAATTAAATTTTCACTAATTTTTTTAAAAAAACACTTTAGTTAATTTAATTTTTGAAGTAAATATGATATTTCTTATTGATAAGAAAATAATTCTGAATTTCTAAAGATTTTTCAACTGAATTTGTCATTAATGTAACATTTGTTTCAACTTGCATTTTTTCTACTCATTAATTTTCTTACAAAACTTTTAAAAAAGTATATTGTCTTTTTGTGCATAGAAATTGGTCCTAGACAATTTTAGAATTTCATGTTTTAATATGTGATAAAATTGATCTTAACAGTCAACTTCTCCTTCAGGTTTTACGCTTGCCAAATTTGTATTCAACATTTCTATTATTTACTACATTTTTTTTTTGTAAAAAGGGCAATTTTTAATTATTTTGAAATTTTTTCCCCAAGTATTTTAAAAAATACTTACCAGTTTCAAATAATTAGACCAATTAATTGCATTTACTGTTTTTGTTTTCTTAAGAATTAAATACATGTATATTTATCTATTTATTTTTATGATTTACAGGAATATAGGAAGTAATTTTGTTAATTATATTTTCAAATGAATGTGGATTTCATGATCTCATACTACATTTTTATTTTAACATTTTACTATTTATTTATCTGGAACATATTTAAACATTTTGAATTCTAGAATATATAATGATAAACACAGATGAAAAGAAAGGTTTATAATTAAATAGTTGTTTGCATTTATCATACAAATTTTGTAAATATACATAGTTTTATCTTTAGAGTAAATATTGCAAAATGCTATCTTTTAGAAATGAGTATAAATATATTTTAAAGTTATTAGTCTTTATATTGATACAAATAGTATATACATATTTATATTTAAATCAAATTTTTATCTTTTATAAAAGACCTTGTTAAATTCTTTCATTAAAGAGAAAAATGTTTGATTAAATAAATAATGAATTGTGCTAATTTTAGTTTAAATTAATTTGTTCATCTCAAATAAGTGCTAATTATGTCATATTTAAAGCATTCTTCCTACTTGTGTGCAGATTCCGTTATTGAGACCAGAAGGAATGTATAAGTATAACGAAGCTTCATCCTTTAACAATACAGTTTTATTTCTGAAAAATACATTTTTACAACAGTTCCTATTACATAATTTTATGAAATTTTTTAATAGAAATAAGCATAATGAGTAGATTAAAACATGTAGAAATCAGAAATTTAAGTAATAATCAAATGCATATTTATGTTCGTAAAAATGTTTCCCTCATACATGTAAAGACTAGGTTATGATTTTAGTTTATAATACTAAGATACGTATTTATGGGAATTCTATAAACCTCAGACAAATTAAACACCTTCTATTTAATATAATCATGTATATATAATGAGTGAAAATTTTGTAAACTACAACTGAAATGCATATGTATCTGTGGTTTTATAGTATTCTTCAGAATAGATGCCTTCTGATTTAATTCCAGCTCTTTATATTGAAGAGTTGAAGTTGGGTGTCATTTCTATTTTTTATTTGTTCATCTCTCAGTGTAAGAGCTTCAAATTAATGCATTTGTAATTGCATCAATATTGAATACATAAGGATATAGTCTTTCCTAACATGTAATCATGTCTAAAATCGATTTTTGCGAGGATATTAAAAAAAATTATGTAATTGAAAAATAAAGTAAGATATTTAGAAATCAAAGAGACATTAATGCTAATAGCATTAATGAAAACGAGACATTAAACATAAAAAAATTTTTTTTGTATATCCTTTTCTAAATATCTACATTTATATACGCATTTTAAAAGATTAATTTTAGAAAATTAATTTCTTATGAAAGAAAAATCAAAACATATAATTTTATTATTTTGTAATTTTATGTACAACAATAATTAATATCCACTTTAAATTAGTCTCCGCTTTAAATGGTAATTACTCAATTGCATAAAATTAAGAACAACATAAATCACACTGCATTCTACAATTATCAGGAGTAAAAATCTAGAAAATATATGAAAAAATATTGAACGAAAAGGAATCTGATTAAAATGAAGCTACTGAGAAATGAGATGATAGTTATCCTCTCATAGAAGCCTCATTAATCGTAAGATTTCGAGTAATTCTACTTGAACGACAAGTTAATGAGTTACTTTAAAGAAAAAGATAGCTCAACCGTGATTCATCATTTTAAAAAAGAATTCCACCTAACTTAAGATACTGCTTTTTTAACAGCGAAATCCATTTTTCTATGCTGGTAAATAAAAAGAAAATCAATGGTTTATTTTTAAAATTTTAACTCAGGAACTTTTTATTTTGTTAAAATCAGAAACAATTATTTTACATATAGAAGAAATATTTTGTGACCGTGTTTGTTATTTTTCGAGTCATAATAGGAAGGAAATTAAGAGACATGTTATTTTAAAATTCTGAGTTCTATTGTTTTATATTTTCATGAACAGTTTTTTGAAAAATTTACTTATATATATTTAAAAATATAATTTTTTGAAATTGCTTACGCAGTTTTCCTTTTGAGTCTTTTTTGTTCGTGACTAGGTCATTTGTACATATGTTGGTTTATTTTATTTATATCATGTTAAAATGTGTGAAATTAAATCATAAAAAAATATGTGAAATTATATTTTTTCCGCATAACATATTTATGTTAAAAAGAACTATTGCATAAATATTTTAGTATTCTGTACTGGATAATATAGAAGACTAGGACTTTCGTTAATCTATTAGGAAGTCTGTACCCTATTATGTCAGGGAAATACATATTTTTTCAGTAGCAAGTTTTATTCCCTTGTTACAAAATATTATTCATGATACAATGAGGAATCTTTCAATTCTATTGTATAATCTATCCTTCTTTATCAAAGAAGTGGAATCGAATCTTAGTTTCTATTTATTAAAAGCATAATTTTAATCATTTGATTTAACTTTTTAATTTTTAAATCAAACTAGTTCTATTAAATTTAATTCAGAACTTTGAGTTTTGTGGCAGTCAAAATTTTAAAAAGTTGGTATTAAGACAAGAACATTGTTCCATTCAACCTGAATTCTGAATCCCCATCTTTAAATATTTGTTGACCCTCAGCTTTTAACCTAAGACAAGAGATCATTGTATTTGTCTTGAAGAGTTGTACCATCCTTAAATATTTTTTGACATTGGGCTATAAATTATAATGTTCTCAATATATAAGTAAAATGTTTCTCATCACCTGTACCCTTCTTAAAAAGAACCTTTACTTCATCAAAATAGTTGAAAAATCAAAAATATATTTCCAATAAATATATAGAATTCCCCAAAGATTAAAAAAATTTGAAAAACAAATATAGTTTATACAGTAAATCAAAAATGAAGTGTTGTACCACAGAATATGAATACAAGATATTTATCAAGTGTAAAATTGGAACTACTTTGATATAGCCCCCCAAATGAGAAATTTGGCGACATTTTTTCTCACCAACCCAAAATACCTGTTTTCGGCGCCATTTTTCTCGCCAAGATGGATTCTCGCAAAGTACAAAGAATTAATACATAAAAAAGCTTTAGAAAAATAACTCAAAAAATGATACAAAATACAAGAAAATACTAAATTTGGCAACAGCAAAAACCTAAAAGCTGAAAAAACCTAAACTAGCAACACCGAAATAAGAAAGAGCATCCCTAAAAAGTCCGTAGGGAGTGCCAGATTTGGCTCGTAATTTTTGGGGGGATATATCAAAGTTGTTCCGTAAAATTAATATTTTTTATCTTTTTCAAGGCACCAACTTGTCAATAATGTCACTTATTTAAATTATTAAATAAAATACATTTCGTAAATCACCATCTCATTTAGAATAACTGAATGTCTTTTGAAAGTGTGTTAACAAGTGGAAACAATATTGATTTGTTAAATAAAAATAAAACTAATTCATTTAAGGTCCAAAAAATGTATATTTATTCTTCATTATAGTCACACATTTTATTTATTTTGATAAATCTCACTAATCATTTCTAATGAAAACTGTGATCCTAATAAAAATAACCAAAAATGGATAAACATATATTTAAAAAAAAATTGTCACAAAATAAATAATGAAAGTACAGTTACATGGAGTAAATCAAATTGCAAAACTATTACAATAACTTTCCTATTTAAAAGAGATAAAAATCTTGTGTAAAATAGACAAGGATCTTATTTACTTAATAGTCTGTTTAAAAATAATCAAAATCGAGGTACGGCGAAGACAATTTCAAAGTTAAATTCAAAAGCAATGAAACTTTCAAAAATAGTACATAAAAACTCCTTAAATATCCACAGTTCCCAAAGGAGACATGGCATGTATTGATAAGATTCCCGAAAATTCTACTATGAAAATATAAACAAAAGGGACATTAAATTTGAATATCAAGTAACAAGAAAATAGAAGTCATATGTAAAGAAGCAAAAAGTTCATTTCAAATATGAACAAATAGAAATTTTTCATAGAAATTAGTTGGTAGTAAATAATTCGTATTCATACATATATACGAAACGATAGATGTATTATACAAATTTATGTAAAAATACAATAAATATGGGATTTTTAATTTTATGTCTCTAAAATATTTTTCAGAGAAAATGAAACAGTTAATGAATCAGTATTTGAAATCTGAAAAATTTTATTCTAACTGACAAAAGCCAAATTTTTGATGTTTGCATTTTATGAAATAGTTATGCACATTGATTATAAAACTAAACTATTGTAAATGACAAAATATTCTTGATATTTTTACTATTTTTACTATGGTGAACGTCTTGATAAAATCCCCACAAACATTATTGACGAAGAAAGGCACTTTACCAAAAATTTTCAATTTGAATATCTGTTATTATTTTGATTTTATGGCATTGAGATAAAATTTTTGAATTAGCTTATATACTCCCAATTAACTTTTTAAGTTGACTTCCAATGTAAATGCAAAGCAATTCAATGAAATTTGACATATTTGTTAAATCTGATTTTAATATTTTTAAAGAAACTCTTATTAATGAATGTATATAATACTCAAAAGCATTATTGTAATAAAAAAAGAAAATTAAATTTCATTAACTATAAATAAATTTTTGTATATCAAAATTATTAAAACCTTTTTTTTGCTTAATGATTTGCAAATATTTGTATTTTAAAATGTTCACTTTATTCAAGACCAAAACTTGGAATGAATGAATGGGAGTGGAAAACCTAAAAGCTTAACAGCCACAAATGTGTTTGAAATTTTTCATCCTAAAGAAAATCAAACAAAGAAACAAGGACTGAAAATAACTGAAATGAAATATATAAACTTCTAAAAAAATTACAATATGTCAGCTTCTTTTTATTGTTACCTTTAACTGATGCATTATTAATATTTATAATGAATTAATTGAAAGTCATTTTGATACATAACTATCTTTAAAATGGATCAATTTATAATTATTTAGTCATCAAGTACCATGCAATCAACTTTAATGACAAATTTAGGTGCCAAGTGTTCTATTTATTTAAATAATTAATATACAGGACAACATTCAGCTCAGGGTAAAAAGTATGCAATTTCTTTTTGATCGTATTTTGAAATGTTTTGCTACCAGAAAAAAAATGTCAAAGAAAACATAGAATATTAAAGAAATTGTCATGAAATTTGAATGAAATTTATTGTAATGTAATGAAATTGAGAATGCTTCTGAAAAATATTATGCATTTTTTTTTACATTTGAGAAAAATTACCCTCAAAATTCTTTTTAAAATGATTAATATTTGAAATTCAGACGTAATTTCAAACATAAACACAGCTTATGAAAAAATTTAGAATCAGTTAATCGGGTTTCTAGAGAACAATATATAAACAACAATTTAGATACATTAAATGTGTTACAGCCTCTCTATCGTTTTGAGAAAATAGTAATTTAACTTTTTATAAAGCAAGAAAAAAGAAAGATAGACTTTGTAATAAAGAGATTAATAATCTCATATTGCAAATATTATTTTTAATAATTGATGTGACTGACTGAGGGTCATTCTAAGAAATTCAGTCAAAACTATCGATTATAAAATAGATTTCATGCTTTCACGATCATATTCAACAAATAAAGAGATATCTTTAACATTCTAAGCACTTCGAAATAATTTCTTTACACAAAAATGTTCGAAAGATAATTTTCAACTTCTCTGAATCAAGAAATTCCCAAACAAATTCAAGATAAATACACACATCCATGATGACACTAAAACAGTTCTTCGAGAATTATATGAATTATCGACGTGCTCTTTCGAGGCAAATAAAAATTTATAACATTTGGACAATATTAGTATATATAGATTTAATAATAAAGAATGAAAAGCACGAACTTTAAATTACGTCTCAAAGGGTTGTAAAATAATAAATGGGATTCACAAACGGCGAAAAACTTATATTATTTCAAGAAATTAATATCAAGATTAAAGAATTTTCAACAATATTATACATAAATATGAATTAATTTTGGCTCTAAAAACTTTGAAATAAAATCAGTAGGGGAAGTTTAAGAGTACAATAGTTTATATGTAAAATAGAGCTAATAAAAATTAGAAAAGATATTTTCAGGTATATATTTATATTATTTTAAATCGTTTGATAAAATTATTATCAAATTTATGCAAATAAATTAAGCCTAGATTTCATATAAAAAATACTATCTTAAATTTATTTCTTTTAAATTTTATAGTTGATTTAATGTAAAAAATATAGAATAAAATATTGCCGAAAAAAAGAATATAGCCATAGGTTCTATTTATATAAGTTTAAAATTTTAATTAGAGATATATTCAAATTAAGAACTGAATTTCTTAATTAATACACCCCATGTTTGCAAGGGTTCTTTTATTTGATAAGGAAATACAATCTGGGCTGTTTTCCTAATAGGTAATAAATATAAAGCTGTTATTTCATTTGTTTCACTATTTAAAAAAATTTAATTTTGAATTTGGTCTCCACACACTCTATCACATTCCTGGTTTAATGACCTGAAAGGGCTCTGATGATAAAAAGAACATTCTCTTAAGCAATTTCTGAACTATTTATATTCAAGTTTATCAACATAAAACTAGAAAAAGCTTACAATTTAACATTTGTATAATAATGTGTATCACCGATTATTAAGGGCTTACCAATTTATTTCAGAACACATTGTTATTTATTAACTGAGTGTCAGCAAAATATTTGCTGTTATAGACTGATCATCAGATCTTATACTTATTTAAGTGTAAAAAAAATCATTATCCTTTTTTTTTCTTTAATCTATGAAAACGTAGCAATTAGTGTTTTTGATGTAGCATAATAGTGCCATGCTATATGTTGAAAATGTTTCCATACCGTGATGTGTTGAGCTAAAAGTGCGTAATTTTAAATAACAAGCCTTTCATACTGATGATATTTCATTAATAAATTACAGCTAAAATTCAAAATATCATCTTAGATTTGTGTATTCCATCAAAACGTTAATACAAAATAATGAAATCAAATTCTAATATAAATAATTAGTGATTTCTACCGAGTAAATTGAAGTACAGAAGAATCCCTAAATCATGTTTTGATTTCAATAAAGTTTAGTTAACTAAATGAAATTAATAATTGAAAATGTATGTATTCTAAATACATTTTCAATTTATAAATAATAAAATTACGTTCAATAATTAATTAACAATTTAACGCATGCAGATTTATGGATTTTCTCTTGAAAAATATCTGTGCAATTAATTTGTTATCACAGACTTGTTTCTCTACTTTCTTACATAATATATATTATTACGTTAGTGATTCCTTATTCCATCTCCAAATATATTTTATGTATTGATATTGATAGCACCATGAAACTTTTTATTGAGTTTCCATTAAAAAGTGAATAGTAAATTACATAGTCCCTTCAGCACAATTCATTCAATTCTTATATTTGTGCGCTGCCCGCAAAATGTATTCTTATTACCAAATTTTGAATTAATAATATTTACAAATAAAGATAGTACTAATATCATTAACAAATGACTATATGTAATTTGGCGAAAACAAAAAACTCTGTTTTATCAATAAACTATGAAATAGTTAATAAGTAAATGTGGAATAATTGAATTAATTCTTTTATAATTTTCTTGTGAATACAATTTATAGATTTTAGATGAATCCAATTTATAAATATTGAAATTCCAATGAAAAACAATATAAATAAAAGATTAAACAATTGTCTTCTCTAATGCATTTATTTAATTTAGTAAGTGGGCACGTATTTTTTCACAATGTTTTGTAATCATTTAATAACACAATAAAAACTAAAGTATTTATACAAGCACCTATCAAAAATTAAGATGTTACTAATCTTTATTAGCATATATGAACTTTTCATAGAAAATAAATAAACCATAATAATGTATAAATGTTATTAAAAACGCCAATTATTTTATAATAACTGAATAAAATATGTGAAAGTATGTAAAGGAAAAACCTTCAAACCTAATGCCTCAAGGTTAATTTATTGATCTCTTCCGCTAGGTGCTACTTATTTGTGCAGTTAGTTGGGAATAAATAGCTCTTCTTGGATCAATTACACCAGAGTTTTTAGGATGCAGGAAAGAAAGTATTAGAGATAAAAAAAAAGAAGCAGAGCAAGAACGAAGATCTTTTGTGTTCGGGAAAGAAATCAGAACCGCTATTCATGGTCTTATGATAAATCACAAGCGCGTGCCATAGGTTACATAGTATCAATAGGGTACGCATTCTTTACCGAACATATTTTTATACTTCGTCACTGCTTGTTTCGGCATGGAAAAGTGTAACAAAACTGATATATTTCCTACCTAGCGCATTTTACGGCATAAAAAGATTAAAGAAAATATTGATTTGCCAGTGAAATTTAGGAATTGAAGCATCATTTTTAGTTTGATAGCTTGATTTCACTTAACGAAATTTCATGGTGGAGAGATATATGTGTTTATTCAAAATAAGAGTAATTATACATCATGTATTTAGAGTCCAAATTCTTGCAACTTATGCAATTAGCTTACATACGAATTAATTATGTCAATGATTGAGTCAATCCGTTGAAGAAATTATGTCCATGCATGGAAAAGTTGATTTCGGACACTTATAAATAAAATTAACTTCGATTGTAAGCAATCTAGATCCTGATGTATGTTACTTTAGTAGTCAAAATTTTCTTTTCTTTGGTAGGGGAGAAAAAATTTGAAAATTGCTTTCAATTTTAGATAGAAATCAGAAGTACATTTCAAATTTCTCAAAATAATAATGAAATGCAACTCAGATAAATTTCAACGGATTAATCATCGTGCAAATACTCACAGATAACTGTAAGCGTTCATAAGAAATCTTTGGCACCTTGTAATGAAGAGCTTATGAGCAGGAAGCTTTTGTAAGTCATTTAATATTCTATCGCATATTGAATTTTGGAGGATATTTTTTTATATAATAATATTTTTTTTTATAAAATTAATAATTTTTATATAAAATATTATATAAAATCTTAATAATTATGTCAAAATTTTATATAATATTTTTATATAAAATTTTGGAGGATATATTTTTTATATAAACTTCGTAATAAGATGTTAATACGAAGTTATAAATCGTATTAACTAGTCTCGATTAAAAAAGAACCGGGAAAACTTACAAGTAATGACGTAGAGAGATATACATGTAGAGGCTTAAACATCAACAGCTATTATTTTACAATACCAGGGATTGGATCTGGAAGCTTTCATTCTTTAAAGCATAACTATATCACTCACACCCATAATGATGCTTAACAGGAATTTATGATACATTTATGTTTAGGAAGATATTCTATCAAATTTGTGATCATTCGCCAACGCCGTTTGACTCAATATCATGCGAGCATCGACAACTAGTATTATTTGTTGAATGTCAGTACTGAGCTGATGAACAAAACCAATTACCGCGATTCTATTGACATAAAAATGTATTTATTAAAATAAATGTTTGATAATTTCTAAAACAACGTAACTTTAAATAAGTGATAAAATAATATTTTAGAAAAAATAAATATCGAAATATACATAAATATATGAGCTAAAGTAAATTTGAATTAAAAATGTCATTTTCTAAAAGATCGAGTGACAACAATCTGAAAAAATGTCAGTGGGTTTATATTCACCAAACAAGTTAACACTTCTATCTATTGTTGAGTGTTTTACAGTTTTACATTTAGAAATATTTTACAGCATTGTTTTATACTTATGGTTGAATAATTAATTTCAAATATTAAAATTGAATTTAGATGAAGGAGTTTTAATCAAACATTAGAGTTTCTAAAGTTTTAAAGTAATTTGTTTTTTTAATTTAACATTTCATATGAAAAAATTACTGAATTGGAATATTAGAGAGCAACACTGCATGTACTATATTAAACAAGAGAAGTTATGAACTAAAATTTAATGTGTTTTTAGTCATTTCTTAAATTAGTTAGTAAGCGTATTGAAGAAGTTGTCTAACATAGTCTAAAAGAAAATCAAATACACAAACTTAGCTATAGCAGAGAATAATGTAATAGACTTGTCGAAACATGACATCTCCCAAAGTGTTTAGGTTGTCATCATAATTAATGATTGTGAGGTATTCTTATGCCCAATAGTCACAAGAATAAAAATCTAACGACAACAGTTCCCTTGAAAATGAAATTTTTATAATTGTAAAACCAAGAGACTTGTAAAATGCATTAACATTATTCAACAATTTGCATAACCCCCTACTGTGAATAAACAATTTACAAGTTCAACATTTTATGTGACATCACAGTTTAATAAAATTTTAACTTAAAGTAATTTAAATAGATGCTCTTACTTCCTTTTTTGTTTGTTTAACGAATTCACTTACATATATTTCTTACCAATGAAGGTTTTTGTAGCCTTGTCGTAGAAAACAGAATATAATCTGTAATAAACTTTTTTGCATGTTTAAAAACTACTACTAAAACTCTAATAATATTCCAGAAGTATGATCACAAGAGAGGATATCTTTCAAATTCGGACTTGACCTATTGCTATGAAAATATTGCGCTTCGCTTTACTGCATATAGGCTTCTCTGGATGGGTGTTACATGCTTTTTCAAATTTTCTCCCTTATGATATGGGGAAATGGTTACCAATTGAAATCATATGTGGAAAAGGTATAAATGTTATAAAAGACATTAATAAGTTTCATACTTATTATTCAGTGTGAAAACTTAACAAATCTGAGATAATTTTAGTTTGAATTCTCTTTTTATGATTTTATAAATAAAACCTGTAGATAAAAATGAAATTTATAAAAGTAATAATATATTTTATTTTATAACATCTTTGTTAATGAGACTGATATATCATGATGAAGTTTTATTAATAATTTTATTAAACATGCATATATAGATTTGTTTATCCAAATTAAAAAAAAATTATAACTAGATTATAAGTGCATTTTGCTTTAAATATCTATAATGTTGGTAAATAATTTAGAAACTGTAAGAGTTGCATAAATAGTTGCATTTTTATTTCTGATACAAACTTATCCTATATATAAAATAAAGAAAAATTACGAAAATTTTAAAAGCTGGATTAATTAAACATAGTAGCCCACCTGTTTCTCTAGTATCGTTAGATTATTAACGAGATGAAATTACTTAAATTTAGATTATGTTCTGAAAGTCACTAGCAAATTTAAATTACTAATTAGGATCTGGTCATATTCTTAGAAAAAAATAAGTTTTTAAAATAAAATCTTTTCTAAAAATATTAGGAAAACTTCAAATCTAGCAAAATCTAAGGAAGGGTAAAGTATTTGTAAACGGCAAGTCTTTTTTCATTTTAAATTTTGCTTTAATAAATTGAAAAGTTGAGACTAAAATGGAATGTATAGAAAATAAAATCTGTACATCAAATGTAAATATTGACAATATCAGCTCATGAGTGATAGAGTGCAACTACATTTTCTGCGTCTTAGTTTCCAAAGATAATTATTCCAAAGTAATTTATATCTTGATTTAAATGATTTTGTTGTGCCAATATTTTTCGAAAATGTTAAGAAAAATTATAGAACACAAAATTAAATTTTGTTCTTGGCAGAAATTAAAATTTAAGTACGTAAATGCTAATTTTTAATTAGGCTAAATAAAAATAAATATCTGGACTGAGAAACAAAAATTAATTATCTCTCAAGGAGTAATAATATTGATATAACTAAAATTTTATACTTTTCTAGGCCACTTAATGATCCGAAATTAGTTCTTGGTTCATTCTGCTAATATTGCAAAAATTTTGCGAGTTACAAATAATTCAAAGCAGAGAAATTATTCAAAAAGGATTGTTTAAAGAACTATAATGAATATCCTATTTAGCAAGTATAATGAAATCAAATATCATTCCACATTGTGGATAATTTTTTACTAAGCAATTAGCCTAGTTAAATACAAGTACCCGAATTTATTTCAAATTTATAAATTCGGTTCAGCTAATTCAAAAACGTGCATATTTTAACAAAAAATAATATTTAAAAATGTATATTTTAACACAAAAAAGTGCAAAGTTATTTATTAAAAATTTAATAAATAACTTTTAATCTGAAGAATTCAAAAACAAGAGAAAAGTATTTTGCTTTTGCTACGTAAGTTTTGTTAAGTAGTTTGCTTTTGTTGTAAAGAAAACTATTTTGATTTACTTTGCTGTCTTGAAAATTATTTTATTCATACAAATAATGCAAATAAATGACACTCTACGAATCAAAATTTAATCAAAGCAAACTGATTTTATTTCTAAGCACATGAAAATTTCGAAACAGCTCAGTGCCTTGCAACAGTTGATAACTATTTTGAATAGTATTTTAAAGAATCAAAACTTCCGATGTTCAAATTTAAAGTCTTAACTATAAATCAATTTCTTATTTATAAACTAAGTTGCTTGACAATTTTCAAATACTCTTCATTTTAACATTACCAAAATATGAGAATAGAAATAAGAATATATATTTATCTAGGTTTCTTAGGTGAGTACTTTCAGTAAGCTCTTACAATTTTATAAAAATAAATTTTCATCATAACCAAATTTTATTGCATCTAATATCTTCCGATCTTATTGATTTTGTACTTCAAAAATAGCTAGCGTTCCTTAGAGTTTCATTATATGTTGCTAAATTTAAATGAAAGATATATTAACAATTAAATACAACTCTTCCATAAAATTTCAAATATACTAATAATTTTGAGTTTTACCTAAGCACAAAAGACTTGTAAGGTTTAGAAATGAATAGTTAGCAACTACTCCAGGCTTTGAATATATTTTATATTGTTTCATAGAATATACCTACATATAATGTTTATATAGTATATATGGTATAGTTTATGATACAATATATATATATATATATATATATAAAGTATAAATACTTTATAAAACATGTTTTCAATATATATTTAGCGAAAGAAAAATCCTATAAGAGCTATATTTTAAAGTCGTAATAAGAAAAAGGAACTAAAAAGGTTTTTTAATTTGTTTTTTATATATTAAATAAGAAATTGCTAAGAATAAACAAAATTCACAAAAAATAATGCAATTATTACAATGTGTCTGAAATGATACATTATTTCCAATAAATGTATTTTGTAATTATTGTAAGCGTTATGGGAAGAATAATTTATTTAAATATCAATAAGAAACAAAACTTAATGAGATTTTCCAGAGCCTTAAATTGATGAATCATAAATTAGTAGGTTTAGTAAAAATTGAATAACTTAATAGAAATATAAATTTACAAAAAAGACTTAATATACATAAAAAAAGAAAGTTAAATAAGATTTTTACAACAGAAATCATTTAGCTGCGTTTGGGTGTATCATATAAATCATTAATTTCATTGCGCTTAAAAATTAAAGAAATTTTGTTCTTAAACCTTACATTTAAATTAATTGTAAGAAATACGAAATTTAGGAAGAAGTAACAATGTTTGTTTTTATCATAAGTAATCATATAAATGAATAAAGTCACTTTCCGAAATGGTTTTAACAATTACGATTAGTTTAATCGAAACATTTCATTTAAAATGATAGCCAAAATCTACTGCCAAAAAAATTGTGCTCTTAAAAGTAACGGTTAAAAAAACTATAGATCATTAATTAAATTTCTTGTTGAGTAAACAATTGAAGACAGTAATTTTTAATTTACATTTTATGACAAAATCATGGCTAAAACGTGTTTAACCATACGTAATAGAGGAAAGCAGATTTTTAATGGTAATAATTTTGACTGTAAGTTAAGAGGTTTATTCTATAAAAATTAGGCAAACAAGTAATTACATCAAATGCAGTAATTAGTGTAAGCAATCACATTGTTGATGCTATTTTTAAAAAATAACAAAGATCAGTGAAGGGTAATAAATGTGCAAGTCAAAAAGAACGCACCCACACATATATGTAAATATATATAAATAAATATACATTTATATATATATATACGTGTGTGTGTTTAAGTGTGTTTATATAGCACATATACGTATGTGTTTTAACTTAAGTAAAATTACTTAGCATAAATGAAATTCTGTATTAAATATTCGAAACAGGTCATAAATTGTTTTTCTCCAAATTCTGCTCTAAAAAGTTCTAAGAATATCAATTTTGGTAAAGATAAAATTTATTTAAATAATAAAATTTTGAATTAGAGATTTAAATTTATTTTTAACAGAGATTAGTAAGCAATATTTTCTTCATAATTTGGAAGCAAATCTAATATAAAACAGTCCAAATATGCATGCGCAAATTAAAAGCTATGTATTAAGAAAAATGTTTTAAATAACTTCTGGGAATTGATGCCCTTTTTAAGAGGATAATGATGCTTAAAGTTAGGAGATTACTGTAGACAATATGAACCTCAAATTTTAAATAAAAAAGTTACCATATAAGAAACTAAATTTAGAAAAAAACGTTTGCGAAGAAATTATTTTTTTAGCATCATAAAACATACTCACTTCCATGTTTTCTAGTATAATTTAATTTATTCAATATAATACTCAAATTTTGATGGTTTATTTTACGCATAAATTTTCAATTGCCGTATAAGAAAGTCTAACTCATTTGAAGAAATATAGAATAACGGAAAGAAGCATTTATAACTGTAATAGTATTAAATGCTGAAGTGCACATAAATATCCTTTAAAACATTTTTCATCGATTTTATAGGAAATGTAGTTATTATATAAATAAACAAATCATTGTTATATGTAATTTATGCATATTTAATTTTATATCTATAAGTTTTACAGTTATATATGTAAAATTTTAAATAGTGATAGAAAAGAAAGGAGAAGCTGTTAATGTGATTTTCATAAAAATCTGAAAACAATCTCACTATCAAAAATGTCAATATTTTTCAAACTACATAAATTCAAATTTCCATTATACGCTGTTAAAGTTATTTGACGTCACAGCTATTAAATAATCTAATAGTAAACTAGTATTAAAACAGTATTCTGAATTAGTTGTCCCATCTTATATTTGCTCAGTATTTTCTGATAGTTAATGCAGAAAAAAAAACTAAACTAGAGTTTAAAATGCATTAAAGATAAAAATTTAACAAAAGGAATGAATAATAAAAAAATTATAAAAAACAACTTTGAAGTAAAATTTCCTTGTGTAAACGGATAAATAAAATAGAAAAATTCAGAGCGACAGCACCACAATCAACATTCAAATAGTAAAAATAACTGCCTCAGTGAAATCGTAGTTAGTGCCGGTGGGCGTTTTCTCAGAGTTTGGTAGACATTCCTGGAATATCAATTTATACTATTCCATATAAATGTTTCCGTAAAAATGCCGCAAAGAGGCAATTTGCCATTCAGAAAATGGCAACAAAAAATGTATGTTGGCTCCAGTTTTTCTTCTTTCGAACACATTCCTCAGGAAGGTAAATGCAAATTCCGAGACGATGAAATGCAAATTATAAAGATAGAAGTAGATAAGTGAGGCAGGGAGAATTGAAATGACAACGTGGAAAAATGTGGTAACATTTTTATTCTTTCGCTCTGACGGTTTCTTGGAGTTATGAGCTTATTGTAAATGTCCCACAAGCTGTCACTTTTTCACCCGGAGGATGCAGAGAATTTGGAAATTAGGCTCATTGAATTGAATGTCACGCGTCAAATGATTACTTAAAGTATTTAATTTTAGTTCCATTATCTAATTTTAAATATCTCAATTTATGGAATTAAGAATCAGCTTTATATTTCTAATTTACAGGAATATATATACGAATAAATGCTAAATTTTGAAGCGAAATGAACTAATATATTAAAATTAGCTTTAAAGACATTTATTTTATTATTTATCCTTGAAACATTACTAAAAGCAAATAACTGAAGAGAATAAAAAAAATTATATGATTCTTATAGTCATACAATTTTGTCAATTAAAGTTCTTATTCGATGAACATGATATGCAACAAACTCAATACATGAATGAAACATATTTTATAATCGTTTAGCATACGTAAGTCTCTATCCAAGCATTCGTAAATCTCTATGGCGCTCATAACTGATTTCATATTCTGAAATCATGCTTTATTGTTGGTTTGTAGTTTATATTATTTACTTAGCCTTGAGTAAAGAAATATTCCTTACTCAAGGCAAACTAAGCAAATTTCCTGCTTATGTTGGAATTACGACGGTATCTTATTTTTATATCATACGCTTTAAAACATAGGATTTGCTTACATGCAAGTAGACCAACTGTATGCACGTATAGCAAGATCATGTATGCAATACTTAAGTTGGAAATTCGTTCTAGCTGTCGCTGATAGCTACTACAAATTAATAAATGAGAAACGTAGACAAAATCATGCATATTTTTTATTTTAAAAAATTATAGTTTTACTTAAAACAACATGTTGAAAATGGTCTTGTGAATATGTATTGAGAAAAAATTTTTCTTATCTCATTGTGTTGTTTTTACTTATGACACTTGTCGACTTGAAACCCATCCTTAATAGATGGGTTTCATGGGCTAATGAAGTCATATAGAGCGTCTTCTATAATTGAACAAAGCTATACCCATGAAGGTGGAAGTACGACTTTGGCTCATAGATGGTAGCACTATTTGGGTCTTCCAATTTAAAGATGGGAAGCCAGAGAAGACCCAAAAGCTGTAATAACACCCCCAGTGCTATTAATTTGGAACAGTAACATGGAGAACATTAAGACCACGACATATTTTACATACCCCAGTCACCATTAAAAAAACACGATAGATAAGCCAGGATTCAAACTCATTACCTTCCGGTAACGAGAACGAAGTCTTAATAAACCAGACCACCACGGCCACAGTTGTCCCAATGTAATTTTCAACGTTATGTGGTTTTAGCACCAGTTACGATGATATAAATTTTGTGCAATTGCTTTATTATTTTGATTATATTTTTTTCGCATAGTTATTAAAGAGACCGAGCTGTTGTTAAACATCATATATGTTTGGATTTCCATCTGAGCCCAATTTTTGTAGCTTGTGAGATGATATCTTTCAATAAGATTCAGTCACATGACAATATCACTTGTTATACACATTCTGGGATTTAATAGAGAACGTTTTCAGAAGTTATCCTGGACAATGTATTCTCCAGATCTAATAACCGTTAGAGAAGACCTTACCAAAATTGTCTACCTCTCCACTATCTACCTGTCAATTTGGTTAAAGAATTAAATTTAGATTCGAAGGCCCATAAAAACTATTTTCGTACATAACCTGCTTAACTAAATTATATATGTCAATGCCAATAATATATAGTTTCAGCGAGAGATTATAAACTCTTTTTGCTGAATTAAAAAACAGCAAACTGAATAACATCTATTGTGTATAGGCAATATTAGGCAATATTGTCTATATAATAATATACACAATAGACATTATTAGACAAATAATATTGTCTGAGTACAATAAAAATTCTTAGTTGTTTTTTAACTAGCAGCTATTTCTGGTTTGTAGTATATAGGAAGCACTTTTCTAATAGCACAGAAGGAATTTAAAATGTGTTTACAGAAATATTGAAGCAGAAAAAATGATATTAATGTATGATGTATGTAAAATAATTGATGTAAGTGTTAAAATATTCTCCTCAAAATTTAATTTTCAAATGAGTTGTAGACATTAAATTTAGAGATAAAGAAGATTGGAAATGAGACATTAAGACTAAAAAATTACCCGGATTCATTTTGTGATTTGATAATAATTTTATCTTATCACGTGTTTGGACAAAAAAGTTGCTTAAAATTATGTCAGCATTAATATTCCATCTGAATAATTATATTTTATGGAATAATACTAAAAAACTAGTTGTAGTGCTTTTTCTATTAAATGGAAAACATATTAAGTAAATGAACTGATTATCTTTAGAACAACAAAATTTGAGGCAAATTAGTAATATTATTGTAAAATTATTAGATAAATAATTCATTATCTAATATGACTTTCAGTTTCACAAGTGATAAAAATTATATCACATCTTCTTTTGATAATATTTACAGCAACTGTTTCGAAAAACTCAAAGACAAGAATAAATAAAATGAAGAAGTTCATGACTAAGCAACGCTTTTTATATTTTCTGTGTTACGATCTTCAGCGCTTTGATATTATAATAAATTAAAATACATGCTTCACGTTTGTTTCTACTGTTGTGAAATTGAAAATATAGGTTATGATAAATATTTAAATTCTATTTATTTTCCCATGCCTGAATAGATAATAATTTATATTCGTTAGGTTCTTCAAAGGGCAGGAAAAGATTTATTGAAATGCAAATAAATTGGGACGGAGCAGCATCATTAATCTTATTTTTACAATGCATATGCGTGTCAAATATTGCATATGAAAGAGAACTTAATCATAACACTGTTAGAGATCCTGGAATAATATTTTATGTGTTCCTGTTGTTTATTTTAATTATTCGCTTCCAGCCTTATTAAATGTACTTTTATACACTATTACATTTTAATATTGACTACTTCAGCTTGGATATGTCAATAATGTTTATTATAACTAACGTCAATAATGTTTTCTAATTGAGTGTTGAAACTTAAATTTCCAATTCTTTTAAGTCAAAACAAATTAATGCTTCAGTAACACTTAATAAATATGAATACTTTATTCTTATATCTAAGGAAATTTTACTTTACACGATAAATCAATGAGAAATGTTAGTAAGCAAATGGCTATAAATAATTTTGGAAATCTATATAAACATAAAATAAATTAATAAAATAATTGTGTGTGTCTTTATTTGTCTCTATGTATATTTGTGTGAAAGTAAAAAAAAGTCAGGTACTTTCTAAAAGACTTAAAGCATGCGAATATCGTCACTTTAATCTCATTAAATCAATTAAAAATTTATTTATTACGTTAAATTTACTTATTATTTCAATACATTCAATTCTTAAAAATGTTATAGTAAAAGTATTAAATAATGAAGTCAAAATTATTGATTAGATTGTCTCTAATTATTAAAAAACAAGTTAAATCCAATTCTTTCCCCTATAGTTAAGATAATTGAGAATGTAATTTTTTATCATATATAAATATCATAGCTCCTTTAAGTAATATTAAAATAAGATTCTATTATAAATAAAAGTTAGTAATATTATGCCAACTAATATTAATACTTCAATATTAGTCAGCTTTCGCATAATATTTTATATGCTAATATAAGAAAGCACTGTTAGATTTAATTTGAAGAAAGCTCAATATTTTAAATTTTTAACAATTTTTCAATATATTCATAACAAACTATATTCTAAGTTACATATTAATACTAAACATAAATTTGAAAAATCTGCTTAATGAATCTTTATAGTTTTCATATCTTTATGATTTTTATTATTATGAATTATAAGTTTTAAATTCAGAGCCTAAAATGAGAGTGAGTAAATTCCTATGAAAACGTGTTAGAAACGTAGATAAGAAACAATATTCAAACAATCTCAATGTCTTTCTTTAATAATTTGGCATGTTTTAATTATTATAACTATTTTTGTTATCAGTGTTACCTATTTTTATTCTGTGCTCTTATGACCAATTGATAAGGGCTTGTATTTCTTACTATTTTCCCTTCCATTTAAGTTACGATACGAACCATATTTGTTTATGATTTATATTATATTAATTATAATTTTCTTGATATTTTTTATAACTTAGAACTTCAGAACAACACACCAACAGAAAATTATAAGAACAAGACTGAATAAGACACCAAACAAAACAGAGTGAGAACAAGACACCAATAGAAAATTATATACAAATTAATCTTTATAATACGATTTTTTTAAATATTAAATAAAAATGCAACTTTTTTATAAAAGAATAAAATCAGATTCTAAGGATTGTATTAGGAAAATAGAAAAGAAAATAAAGCATGTGGTAATAATATATTATTTCATTTCATAAATAATATTTTATTTATTGTAAATGCGATAATATATTCTAATATATGATTGAGTGCAGACTTGAACATTAATTTATATATTTTAAAGTTTAACGTCTGTCATTTAAATAAAAAGAAAAAGCACATTTCATGAGAGTTTTTTTTATTTTCTTTCTAATATCTCTTAAAATGATAAGAAAGTTGACTCTATTTATAATCTAGTCCAGACAATATAATCCTTATAGTTGCAGAGCTTACTTTATCGTATTTTAAAGGAGGTCATCAAAAATAATATTCTGAAACAATGGCTTTCATGCGTGAAACCATAAAGCAGCGATAAACATAAAACTTCAAAGTTGCAATCAGAAACCACATTACAAAAAGGGGATGATTTCTCGAAAGTAATATTTTTGAAACCCCATTTCCCGCAGGAAAAACAGGAAAAGTTCCTTTTTTATTTCTATTCCTGAATGTTTGCATAATTAGAATACTTTTTTCCACATAAGATCGCAAAGAAAGAAGAAGTTATTTTCATAAAATGAATTTCTGTCTGATAAGGGAAGGATGGGGTTGTTGGGGGGTGCCCAGTCCTCCCATCAACCACCCCCAACTTCGAAAGATTTTATTTAGCAGTCCGGGAAGAAGTTGTAAAAGCGATGGGTGGCAGCCATGAAACCGTAACTGGAGCCGTTAGGGGAATTAATTCTAACTTACGGAAAAGACGGAAACGACACCAGTTGCTCGAAGTGGAAGCAGTAAATATAGAATGGCGTAAACGACTTTAAGGTGCTCTGTCCCAAAACTATTCCGTAAATCCCTTGCGCGAGTCTTTACTTCCTCATCCTAACTTACGAGAGGGACTGAGATTTTCTAAAATTGGAGAAAGTTTTGATCAGTGGGAATGTCTTTTCCGATGCACTAATAGAACCGAAAGCATTCGTGAGGGAGTAATCTTTCTAATTAAGCAGATTTTCAGCTTTGCGTTTAAGAGGAAGGCAAAGTTGAAAATCTGCTTCAGGGGAATGCTTTGAAGGGAATTTTAAAGCATCAAAATGAAATAATGGCTTTTAATTATGGTGGATGATAATACAACGGTTAATTATGGAGTTAACAAAGCAAGATGCTAAGATGTTTAAACTTTTTTGAACTATTTGAACAATTCCCTCTAAATGTTGAAAGAGAATGGCGAAAGGAGATTATTGCGAAACAAATAAATTAATCTGCTAGTATAAAGTTTGATGTTTATTACGCAATATAAAATTCATTTGCTAACAAATTTTTTAATGTCCAATTAAACTTTTAACAAATATGTCTTAGAAATATGCATTAAAGCTAGTGTTAAAACAGATATATATTGTGATTTATAAAACCAAAATGGAAAAAAAAATCAATATTGATGTGCACTGTGATTATAGGAATTCTAATTTAACAATTGAGTAAAAGAACAAGATCTGTAGAAATATGCTTACTGAAAGCATGATGGATACAATCTACATAATGTTGAGAAAGGGTAACATAGTAAATATAATTATGATTTATTGATTTATTTAATAGTGAGAAGAAAAAAAAAACTTTTAATAATTTGATGAGATTACAAATTCAGATTAGGCTTGTACACAAATTAATTTCCAATATTAAAAGTCCATTTCTAATGAATGTCAAAATTCGTGGAAACGTAGATAAGGGAGATTGAAACTTATCTGGAAACTTAGTATTATTTAAGACAGGATATTTTTCAAAGTTTAAAGTATACATATTTTACAAATTCACGTTATGATTTTTCTTGAACAAATTAATTTTACTTAAGAAATATTCCTTTTGTTATTTAAACTCTTTTCGGAAATTTGATGCGAGCATTTCTCTTTTGCGGAGAATATTTTTATCTTTGAAATATACTGAAGAAGGTAAGATATGGAGAGAAAAATCAATTTCGCTTTTAAAAGACACCGCATTACTTTTAAAGGCGATAGTAAGATGGTGCTTTCTCCAATACTGGAATATTTTTGTAATTCCACTTATATACTCAGTAAGATAAGAAAACTGGATTATACAGAAATTTTGTGCATTTTGTAGTAAATGAAAATTATTGAATTGCTATGGAAATGAATATAAAAAAGGATGACAATTATTGATTAAAATTCTTTTATCAAGTTAAGTTTATTTCACAACTATTCTTATATAATAACAATTTTGAGCTCCACGTGAATAAACTTACAAAGGAACTCTTTTTAATTACAATCAATCAAAATTATTTAATTCCCGCAGATAAAATATAAATGGCAAAAACTACTAATTTTAAGAGAATGTAATATGGAAATATGACCATAATTTAATTAGTTTTGCTTTACTGATTAACTTAATTTAATGTTGAAGCGTTTTTAAAATCATTAATATGAATTTAACTTTAATTATCAGTAATATTTACCGTAAAGATATATGAATTAAATGTTGAATTTTTAAGCTAAACATAAAAATAAGTTTGATATTGAAATCGTTTTGCAATAAGTTGAAAAAGTTTCATTAATTTGTAAAACAAGTGTTGAATTTAATAAAAGGCATGGAAAAATACAGTTATGAATGCATATTTGTTTTTAAATGAATATTAGTAGATAAAATAGTCAAAAATATATGAATGAATGCAAATTCACTTAAATTTCATTACGAAATATTTTTAAATCAACTGCCATTTATGTTAAAAAGTCAAATATTTAATTAAAATTCCTAACTGTAAATAAAACAAAGTTTCTGAAAATGTTCGATGTTGACAGTAAATGCTTATAAATGTATTAATACCTGAACAATTTCTCAAGAAATATATAATATAAAATACTTATAAATTGTATATTTTACAAAATGTACTTGTAAAGTATGTAATAAAAAAACAATCACTTGTGTTAAAATGAAAGGTTTGAAGTTTATTTAAAAAATCCTACGGCTAGTATCAGTAACTATACTTCTAATATTAAAAGTATCCCCTGTATGAAGTAATAAAGCCACAATGAATCTGAAACATGTTTAAATTATAATTTTATAATATGAGTTAATCTAATTAATAAATTATTTTACTGCAATAGGACCATTAAAACAAGATGTGTTTGTGTGAAGAAATCGAGTCAAAGTGGTATGGTGGCAAAGAAGTGATTGCGGTTTTCTCAATAGGAAGGTAGTGGTTTCTAAGACGATAAAGTAAATCATAGTAATTGCAATGTCTTCCAAGTGAAATGATACTCGTGGGGTTCTAATTCTCTCTGATTCTAAATTATTTGGACAGCCCTACTTTCAGAATTACAATGATCTACCAAGTGGATGCCTATTTATATAAGATGCAATCAATTGTCTCTTGTGTCACATGATAGAATCAAATAATATCATAGCCAGTTGTTGGGTCATTTTAAGTAAATTATAAAAGAAATAAAAAATATCAAGTATCGTTAATGTTCGATAAAATATTGATTAAGCTTCATGTGCAATTTTAACTACGTTTGCAATTGTAACTAACATTAGAATAACACTTAAGAATTATAGTAGGTAAACATTTGAAATATTAATTAAAATATATAATGATGTCCATTTTAATGCAGTATCGAAAATCAACGAGTACTACTGATTTTTTATTAGTTTTAAATATGCACAATTGATAAACAAAACGCTAAATACGACCTTTAACTTATTTGAATTTGATTCTAATTTCATTAAGAGCATACATTAATATTTGTACGAATGAACCAAATCAAGTCTAAATCATCAGTGCTAAATTTGTCTATTATTTTGTTAGAAAATCATAAAAATGACTTATTCGTTTAAAGTCTTTACTTTGAAAAGAGATAAAGATATCATATGAAAAAAAAATTTAAAAGTTAGAAAAATTTTAAAGCGATATTATCAATGCAACGAAATTCAACCTTTTTATGTTAGTATAAAGGTAAAAATTCTTAATAACAATTACGCGATAAACTTATAACAATGCATATGCATGAAAATTTATACATTCTTTTTGAGTCTGAAAAAATTCACCACTATAAAGATGAAAACATATAAACATTAGCTGATGATTGATGTTTTAGGCTTAACTTTATTTTTATTTAGATTTGACTCTCAAATCGAAATTTCTGTCATCGGCAAAAACCTTTCACTCTAATTTAGAAAAACAAAGTATTCCAATGCCCTATCACATGCAGTAGAAGCTATACTTATCTAAATAAAGTTCTAAAAAATAAAAAAAATATTTTAAATATTTATATTTATTACCAAGAAGAGGATAGTTTGTTCATTTTACATTACTGTAATCTTTGATTATCGAACATTCATTGTAATATTTTTCAAATATTCTCATTATGAACGAATATTTATCTATTAATAAAATATCAATTCTTATATTCTCCTTTATTTATTAACATTTTAAATGAAACTAAAAAAAAATAAGTATAAATTACCCATTTTTACATGATTCCTTTTATCGCTTAAAACTAAATCATAAATAATTTTCTCTTAAAATCGATTCTAATTATAACTTTTTTAAGAAGAAAAAAATCAATCTTTATAATATTGGTTTTTCATGAAGGTGAAAATTTCATGAGAAATAAGAAAGAATAGAGTAAAGTAGAACAAAAAGAGTTTTCACTTTTCGAAGTTACCTAAGGCAAAATATTCTTCGAACGAAAATGGAAGTGATAACGTTATACGCGGGAAAAATATCGATTTTTTTTCCTTCTTTTATTATCTGAAAAATTGAACATATTTTGTTATTCGGACGATCAATGACAGAAACATTTCTTTATTTGAGCAATTTTCTTATATTAACATTAATTAGCTTTTTATAAAAGTTATATTTTCTAACTAACGAGTTTTGAATTGATAATAGAAAAAAATTATTAAATTAATTACTTTGAGAAATTAATAAACTGCGATATTAGCAAACATAAAAAAGCAAATTCGTTAATATTATGTTATAAGATGTTTTTTCAATGCTTCTTTTTTTCATTTTTTTTACATATTTGTATGTTAAATTTCGATAAAAATAAATAATCAAGATTATGCAATAATTTTAATGCGTAGAAAATTATTTAATTAAAAATCACAAGGAAGGGGAATATAAATATATTTATTTAAAAAAGCATGCATTCGCAATTAAGTTTTTATATTCTTTTTAATTTGAAGAGAATCTAAGTAATTATATCATGTTTTTTCACGATAATATCAAAATCTATTATGGATTACAGTAGAGTTTATAATATAAATTATATACGAAACAAAAACATATTACATAATGATCGAGAATATTGTTCTGCTTCTTAGAAATTATTTAATTTTTTTCTGGTTGAGAACATATGATAAACTTTCATTCTTAGTTCAAAAGAAAGTTTACTTGTAAAAAGCTGAAATTTTAAGGAAAACGTTATACAGAGAAACCCCGATTTTACACCTCCCGAATCTACATTTTTCACGCATTTTACGTTTTTTCCATCATGTTCCCAGTTTTTTCGTATACTAATAATAATAATTTAACCCGGATTGTGAGTTTGTCGTTATGGAATTTCCTGCATTTTACATTTTCCCTGCAAAGGAAAAAAAGAAAAAATGTTCGAAAACAAACAATATATTTTTCTTTTGTGCTTTTTTAAAGCTAATCCACGTTGTTGAAAGTTAATCTATGAAAACAGAAAAGCATTCCACAGACAGCTGTCTGTCTACTACTGGCAGGGAAATTAAGTACACAAGCATCACTCTTCATTGGTATACGAATGAAGTTGCTTTATGCTTTGGGATTTCGTGTCACGATTATAACAATTCTAGCTTAACTTCTCACAATTTAAATAAAAAATGTAATAGATCAAACATTTGAGTTATGCAGCTATTAAATAGATAGGTAATCCAAATGTTAAGAATTGTTTTAGTTAAAAATTAAATTTCTAAGATTTGAATGCTGATAGTAAATTCTCTCTCGCTGATACTACAATCTTAATTATTTTTATTATAAAATAATTATTATTAGTGAAATTTACAATATAACGCATTTTCTTATCATTAACATACACACATATTTAACACTCGCAAAGATGTTATTTTATTTTTTCTCGCCAAATGCCCTGTAGTGTTGTAAGTAAATATTTTGCATAATATTTGTCGTCATTTAAAGTTGGAGTATTATCTTGTGTTCTGTTGGAAATATTTTTCTAAAGTACTCATGTTCTTTTACTTTTTCTTCAATTTATCTTTTTTTAAACTTTTTTAGCAACACAAAATATTAAAATTAAAAAGCAAAATTTTTATTTTTAATGAACTTATTGTCTGCATGTATTATATCTATTAAAAAAACAACAAATTATATAAAATATTTTTATATAATAAAAACTACATTCAATGACAGTTCCAAGTCTGCATCTAACACATATTTCCAACTAATAATTTATTTTCACATCCATGGTTTCATTTCTTAAATTCATTCTTACTCAAAAGTGCAAGCGTTCATCCATATTTCTGTCAGATGGAATATTTACACGTGAAATTTAATAGGTAAATTTTTGATGAATAACGTTTACCATCAGAGACTGAATTCTGCTGAACTTGTTTTTCACTATAGTATGACGTAATAAAATATGTACATCTTCATTTTATAAAGTAACAAGTTTAAGAAGTTTAACTTCACTAACAAAAGTTTATTTTAAATTTAGCTACTTAGTTACTCTCACTTATTATGCTTTTAAATTAAAGACATTTATTTCACTTCAATAATGTATTCCATTTTATGTGAAATAAACCACGAAGTGTTTGAAAACATCAACAATTATGAGAACTCTAACGATTTAAACAGCGCGTGTGTGTATTGATATGTAGACGGTAATCAAGGTCACAAACAGATAACAGTCAGTTGTAAAATGTGTTTAATTCTGAAATTTTGCTGAATTTAAACTTTTTTTAGTTTTAAAGCATGCTAAATATCCTGTGACACATAATTTCTTACTATATTGATATAAACCTATAATACAGAACCATGTTTAGAGAAGTTTTAATAAATTCATTGTTTCATAAAACAAAATTTATAATAAAAATATGAAATGTATATATCTGAATTATAAATCGTTAAATGTAATGTTAAATAACTTTTTTTTAATAAAGCAATCATTAATTACAGGGACTTGAAGGGCTTTTAAAAGCAAGATTTGGCTATTCATAATGTTTTTAGAAATACCATTTCAGAAACATAATTTTAAATGAACTTAGTGGATGAGGTATTATGCATTGAAATTAAATGAAATAAATAATATTTATTATTAAATAATAAAGAAAATGAGTAACATTTAATATCAAATAATTATTTTCAAGCTATATTAACTCAAAGTAATAGCATAAAAAGATGTTTCGGGGTTTACATTTTTGTCATTAACGCAACCATCTCAAACTTGTATACTCTGCTGGAGAGGATGATATCAGTCCATGATCGATAGGTAACTCATAAATCCTTCTCAATCCTTGAATAACTGTAATTCGGAGTTTGTGTTTAATTCAATTAGAAGCTGGACTGTAATTTGAGCTCCACTTTCCATCATCAGTCAACGGAACTTCCTACTGTATAATGTCAATGAGGTAATTGTTCATTGAAGCACGAAGAGTCGATTGCGCTTTGGTGCTCCATGACATAGTTATGATTCTATTGTTGGTTCCAATGCAGTTATGATGTGGGCAGGTACAAACCAGACTCGTGTTCCTGGCACTTTAATAATAAACTTTGTAATGATGACAAATGAAGTGTCAGGTTAAAGACATGTAATGTATATCAATATTTGTATGAAGTTTCTCCCAAATATTATATTACATATAAGCTGATTGAGGTGATAAAAAATAAATATTTTACAAATAACAAAATAAAATTTTTCGTTCTCTCTTTTTAAAATATTTCATTAAGGTGGAATATTTATCTTTATATCACAGTACAAATTAAATTATTCCCTTAGAATTAAAATGTTTATTACAGTGATTACAAAAACATATATGTAGATATTTCAAAATACATCCGTATAATATGGAGGATAAAGAATGATTTGGAGAAATCGCTTTGAAGGTATTGTATAAGAACTTCCTAGCAATCCAAGACAACCAGACTTATTTCTTTTAACTTGTAGGTAACATATTTGACACAGCTTAGTGCTATAATAATTATCGTAAGTTTATTAGCAAAATAATGTGAGAAATTTTTAAAAAGCCATAGCATTTTACTCCGATGATATTTATCATACAGTTCCTTTATTTAGTGTAGCATGTAAGTGGTAGAAAGAAAAAGATAAGACTTGCTCTAAAAGATTTGCATCAAAATATAACTCATGTTCCAGTATTCAAAAGTTTTGGTGGATTTTTTGTCTTCAAAATGTGTAGTCCTAAAAATATACCCCTATAATTTCTTACATTGATCTCATCAGTTTTCTATAGATAAACGCTCATATTTTCTAACAAAACCATTTACACAAAAAGGATATCTTTCTCAATAAGGGCTCAATAAATTTTCTGAGTTTTAAATCGAGCTGCAAAACCTTGTTGCATGTATAAAATGATATGATTCTTTTAAAAATAATTTCGGTTGTATATCCTCCTTTTAATATATTTTTATGGTACAAAAAATTTATTTAAATAAAGGCATTCGTGCCATAATTAAATCAATACCAATTCGGTTCAGCTCCTGTTTAAGTAGTTGCATAATTGTAAATAAGGCTGTGATAGCCTTAATTATCATATCAGTTGAAAAGGTATTGTGTTCTTTTTAGAAGATAATAGTGAGTTCTATAGGTGTCGAAAGTCCATCTTGTTTATTAATGATAGCAAAAGGACATAAAATATGCTGTAGATGCATGACCACAAGGTGTGACAAACCAAATTTTATGGTCTTCCATTTAGTTCCTACTTCCATATTATGATTTCACACACATCAGATTCGGTCGTCTGACGTTAATATGTGGTGTTGTACGGATAATATGTGTGCCCTTTGTAAAAATAAATCTTATTCAAAAACCAACTTTCTTTTTTTAAAGAAATATAGGAAAATTTTATAGTGGACATTCATTCAATATGACATGCCTTTATAATCCGTTCTAACCACACATATCTTAATAATCTTTACTCAAATATCAGTTGAAAAATCTAATATATTATGCCAAATAAATTAGAGAATAAATGTAAGATGCATCTCATCTTGATTGCCAACTAAGTCACAATTGAAAAAAAAAACTCTGACATGTGATTGTTAAAGTTACACTGGTGTCAGTCATATCACATACTTATGCGAGCCCAGCAATGAATATATTGTAGAATTTTGCAAACTATACAGAATAGTAGGTGGTCATGAGACTTGATTGGCGGATTATATCAGTAGGTGGTAGACTGATATCTTAAATAGTGTAAGGCGAATCAAGTAAACAAATGCAATCATTGAGTTTCGAAATTTTTGACACTCATAAAACTAAGAATCAAATTTAACTGGTTAAAAATAATTTATTCATTAATAATAATAAGTTAGAAGTAAGTATTTCATTTTCTGATTTTTCTTCGAGCTGAATTTGAATGAGAAAGAAAGTGAAGCAAAAATTTAATCTTGTTTAACATTCCTCTTTAGTTCTATTTAAAAATTATACTAGAATACATATTCTTAATTCATATTTCTGTGATATAAGCATAAGAAATACGTTTATAGTTACAAATATAACTAATATAATATGGTTATAAATTTGGAAGTGTAAAAATGTGCACTATTTGACCAAATAAACAAAGAAATATGACATATATAGCAAGGCACAATTATTAAAATCAACAATAACCAGTAAAAAACAATTATTAAAATAAAATTTTGATCAAAATATATTACACAACTATAGTTTCAAAATTTTAGAACTTTGTTAGGAATAGGGAAGCCATAAAAAATGCAATAAATTAATTATCTCATTAGAATATTAAATGGCTGTATTTATTGGCATACAATACTCAGGTTACCAAAATCTCAAATCAATAAGTAAGACATTAATGACTATTTATCCTTATTAACCTGACAAATTAGCTATTTTTCTCTTGACATGAGAAAATAAGAAGCCGCCAAAGAAAATGACTAGAATGTAGTTACTTAAAGATGAATCTGTCCACAGTTTTCATCATTAATTATGAACAAAAAGCTCCTTCGCATTTTCGATATTCAATAGGGCATTTTAAGTAACTTAATTATGTTTTCTTCTTACTAATGCATATTAAAAAGTTGAGACATAAAAAGCTTAAGGTATTTTTTATTTGAAAGGGTTATGAATAATAAAGGTATTTTTTTCAATTTTTTTGCTGCTTTATATTATCTAATTATTCAGTGATCAAAATGCTGATGTCCAAATTTTTCTGACATATTTCGTAAAAGCGTTTATTTTCTTTTAGCTTTTTTATTTAAAGTTTTCTGTTATATTCTGTTAATCTGAAGTTTTAATTTATATTTTGAGGAAAAAAATGTGGACCATGAAAGAAATTGATTGATGAATAACATGCTATTGCTAAAAAAGAAGATACACGTTGGACAATTTTGCTGATTAAAAAAATAATTGGCTGTATATATGCTTAAATTTTTTATAATATAAATGCTATAGTAAATAAATGAGGTTACAAATTAATTAATATTATTGTATGCATATTCACTAAGAAATTTTATGTTGCTTACAAAATTAATTTTATCTATGTTTAGGTCAGGAAAGGGGAGGAAAATATGGTATGTCCTTCCTACGCTTTCACGAGTTTCACAAGAGCTGGATTTCACAGAAATCTTCATTAACTAATAATTGGAAAGTGAAGAAATATATTAAGTATTTTTAAATAATTGGACTATAAATAAAAAGCTACAAGAAAATTTATACGCATGTAATTTTGAAAAAAAATTTCTTGAAAAAAAAGTATTTAAAAGTTACACGTAAATACTGTCAAATAACCTTTTCTTTATTATTAAAATATTTTTTGATAGTTTTGACAAAAAAATATGATGATGTGTTAAAGCAAAATAATTTTATATCTTTATATCATAATTAAAACAAATGAAAATTTTATTTAGGGTGCGCAGGTATTTTCTTTTGTATTTGAACTTAATTGAGGAAAAACAATTAAAGAAACTGGTTTAGAAATTCCTTCTTAACTTGTGGTGGGTTAAGTTATCATTGCATGTAAAAGAAGTTTATTTTAATTAACAATATCAAAAGACATTACAATATACAGAAAAATTTAAATGTTAGAGTTACTCATTTTCTTAAAACTTTTAATTACAAGTTTTTAGAATCGTATAATTATGTATGCATTATTTCATTTGAAATAATGTATACGTAATTATACGGTATTTCTAATAAAGTTTATATCTGATATGGAAAACCTCATGTAACCTGAAGTCAATTGAGTAAATAATCCAAAAAAAGAAAAAAAAAAGGTGGATAAAGTTAAACCAAAATGTTTTCGTGTGTTTAGTTTAAGCAACTATTAATATTTTCATACATCAATGATTAAACACACTTTTTGATAAAAAGTTATTGATAAAGCATAATTTATTTTATTTAAGTAAAACAATCTTACAAAATGAAATTTTTGTTTTCTTTGAATCAATTCCCACCTCTCTAAGGACTACTGTTCTCGTATGGATAGTGCCATTTTGTTTAGTCTGGGTTAACTATTTACCGAAATTCACATAATCACGACTCAATGATTTACATAATAAGAAAAAAGGTGCAAGAACTCGAGTTTTAATCACAAATATTTTTTTCAGAACTATTAACATTTACACCGAGAGACCAGAAAACATCCAGTATATTATATATTTACAATCCTTTAAAATAGTAATCTTTGTCCTGAATCAATCTATCCTGAAGTTATATCTGAGCCGTAAAATTGTCAACACAAAACTTTGTATTGGAAGTTACAGACCATATACTGTTAGTTTCTCACCATCCTTTGAGCAATAACTCTTTAAGAGACGTCAAAATTTTATGAAGTTTAGCAAACATATAAAACTCTAAAGCTGGTCACACAAAATAAATCATTAGATAAGTGATGGCGATTCTTATTCCCAAACAAAATCAAAAAAATATACGCAGCCTTGAATGCCTTTAATTCTGTGTATGGGAACAAAATATTGCTGGAGGGTCGATCTTTGACTTCCAAAGAACTACAGTGATAAGGCCAATCGAAATGTAATGTGTTTGCTAAACATGACACCTTTTGACCAACAAAACCAAATATCATTTTTCCCCTAGCACTTATTTCACACCAACCATTATAATACTTTTATCTTTAATTCTTTTACTTTATTAATAGAAATATTTAATTTTCCCAATATAAAGGCATTAAATTACTCAGTTCAAATAGAATCCTAAATAAAAGGGTTTGGATAAGCAATACTCTTTTTTTAATAGTAAGTTACTAAAATATCATTATTTAGAAAGCTAAAATGCCACAACTGCTTTAAATATTAAATTAATTTCCAAAATTAGAATTTAAATTGATATAAGGTCTAAATATTTTACATTGTTGTCTTAATTTCTTGCAATGCGACATTTAACATAGCTGTCTTTTAACTTTCTCAAACATTTCAAAAATGCAACATTAAGATAACTAACTCAATCATAAAGAAATTAACTTTAAATTTGATAGAGAGAAACATGCAACTCTTTCTAGGAAGTTTAGTAAAGCATTTAATTAAAACTTCTCCTGTCAAAAATGCTACTACGTGCTGACAGCCAGATTTAAGCTGATATCCAGTAAAGAGAGATATACAAGATAAATTAATGAAAATTTATTAAAGCATTATAGTTAAACTACAACCTACGCACATCATAGTTCTTTTAACATTTTATCATGAGTACAATATTGAATGATTTGAACTCATTATATTTTTAAGTAATTATTATTAATTGAAACTAATGAGTTCTTCGTAATGAAATGAATGTATTCAGACAGAAAAGTGTCACTTATTAGAACACTTTTGATCTGATTTAAATACTTCATATGTAATATAGTCAGAAATAGTTAAAGTCATTACATTAAAAGATAAAAAATATACTGATCATTGATGGTTAAAATTTGTTAATTGATTATGTGGGAAGATAAAAGCAGAACATAGACAGTTTTTCCTATTTAGTCTTTTTTAAAATGCGAAATTAAGTGTTTGAGGGATTTATTAGAAATTATAAAATAAAAACTTTTCATTGAATATTATATACTAAATTAATAGATTTTATGAAATCATAAACTTTTGACTAAAAGTTTGAATTCCAAATATGAGGAATATATTTGTAAAACTTAGTCAAGTATGCAGAATATTATTTTAATAATTTACAATATTTTTAACATTTTAATAAAATTTATTTGAAAAAACAATACTGTTTTAAATGAAATTTGAAATAGGGCAGTTATAAAATGTTGGCTTAATATTTCGTGCTATTAGAATTTCAAATTGTTAATCATTAGTTATTGCGTTTTACATAAATTTCGTTGTTACTTATGACAGTTGGCGAAGCAAAGTCCTCCCGTCGGGGACTGTCCGAATAAATTCAGAAAGAGTGCGTCTTCCTTTTTTGAACAGAGCACTCCCCCACTAGGGTGGAAGAGTACGGCTTTGGCTCAAAGAGGGCAGAACCCCATTTGAGTCTTCCAATTTAGAGATGGAAAGCCAGAGAAGACACAAAACCTGTCTTAACACACCCAGTGCTATTAATTTTAAATAGGAACATGAATGTTACGACATATTTTTCGTGCCCTAAGTACTTCACATTGTGAGAAGCTAACTTCACTGCTGCTGTCGATATACCAGATTTTTTTTTGTGCGCAATACGTGTGAAATTTTTACCACCTAATCTTATCTTCCCCATATTATAACTTTCATACATCCAAGTACAAATATTACTAGATATTTTTATAAGGAATGTATGTCTTATAAGTACATTGACACTTTAAGTTAAATGCACTTGTCAAGCTGTTTGAAATGATTTTGCTGAAAAAATGATATCTTGTGTTATTTTGATACGTAAGTTTTATACCACCATAGCAGCAGAAAACTGAGATCATTTACCTGGTGATTTGAGTGATAACAATTTATTTAAGCATGAATTCAGACAAAAAATCCATTGTTTCCGAATTTCCCACCAGATAGGTTTGGATGTGGAATCAGATGTAATTTGAATAAAATACATAGGATGAACAGATGAAATTATAATGAAGTTTCAGATATTAAATTTAGTAGAATATGTTGCACTGCCAAACTAAATTAAATAAATAAGAGATATTTTCCAGAGTTAAGTTTAATTTTTTTTTACTTTCGGTGATTTTATCAAATTGAAAACTTTTTATTAATATGCATATCACAAAATGTTGCTATAATAATAATTTTTTTTTAAAAAAACTGATAACAGCAATACATAAGTTCAATATAGAGCAAAAGTTCTTGAGTAAATTGTATACAAATTTCTTATCCTTTATAATCTTTTAAGATATTTTGAAAAAGTAAATACAAATTTTGATTTTTACATGCGCATTATAAAATTAAGAAATATCGATTCATATTTTATGATTTTTTAATATTTTTTAAAGTTCCATTTACCATTCCATTACAAATCCCTTGCGAATATGAATTTCAAATTAGCAATATATGACTTGTTTTTTTATCTTCCATATATACATATATAAACATTCTTACATTTTTCTAAGTAGTTTTACAGATAAGGATTTAAAAAAATAGCAAAAAAACTTGTATTTGAACTTTATATTACTCCATAAATTCTTTCCTGAAACTGAAATCTAAAACTTGTAGCTATTAAGATTCACAAAAGCACAGAAACATGAAAAAAAAGCTTCTTAATGCATCTCAGGAATGTGATTACAGTTTATTCTCAACATTTTATTTAAAAAATATTTTCGAAAAAAAAAGTGAAGTAAAAATTTCAATTTTCAACTTGTATTATCCACTTTCTGTGAAGTCAGAAGCGCACTTACTCACGGAATAGCTATTAAGTGATCGTCTTTTTTCAGAGTGTGAAGTTTCAGTTTAACAAGAAAACTGAAAGGGGAGACCTTTCAATGCTTTTAAGCACTGTATAGAATTTTCTTGGAAATTTATGTTTGTTCTTTTTAACACAGAGTTATTGTTAAGAATATCGTGATAAGAAAACCGAAACCTTTGGAAAGTTTAGAAGTTTACACGTTGCCATGAAGTAGCGACACGACAAAATTAAAGTAGTGGTTTTTTGTGTACTCTAAGCGTGTTCTAACGTTCAATTTGAGAAGATTTTGTCTGTTTATTTGATATAAGAGCTACGTTGTATGTTCTAAACACGATGATTTTTCTTCAAAATGCTTGTGAAGTTGGAAACGAAGGGAATTCTTTGTTCCTAGACCAATGGATTAAAAGAGACAGACTATAAGGAGAAATTGTTTCATAGTTTTGTGAATTAACATTTATACTTTTCACAGTTTAAACAAAAATTGTATGTTGAAATTGTTAAAAATACAAAACAATGATATATACCAATTGTGACATCATTGTGACACAAATATTATAGATTAAACATCAATAATATACTTCATTTAAATTCCAAATATTTTTTTCATTTATAGAATTTTAATTGAAAAACAAATTAAATGAACCAATGTTTTACGGTTGACAAAATGTGAAACTTATTTACATAAAAGTGCTAACAGATCAGAAGGCTTATGTGACAATATAAGGATAACTTTTTGAGATATAATTCAACATTAATGCGTGTCTCAAAATACGAAAAGAATAAGACTTCAGTTCACTGACTTCATAATTTATTAAATGAATGATTTTCTTAATTTTCTGAATTTGAGAAACGAAATGTTTTAAAAAGTTTTAAAATATATTGGAGTGATTAAATAATTCTTAAAAAATATTTTACTGTAAAATATTCTATTGTTCTTTACATAATTTAAAGTAACTTACTTTTCAGAATGAAATTGCATGAAAATTACTAAAATTTGTTGGCTTCGATAAAACTCGAAGTACAATTATAGACAAATTTGAAATTAAAATAATCCGCTTCAGATATAAATTTGGGTAACTCAGTTCAAAGAAAGTTTCTTGAATAATGTCAAACAGCTATATTTTATAGGTGTAATTGTTACACTTTTTAATGCAAGGGAATATAGTGGCATGTATTCCTGTAACCATTAATATTTTGGAATCACAAAATTTATTATATTTGAATTTAAATTTTTAAATTGGGAGTTTTCACCAACTCATAAATTGATTTAATCTTCTAATATTAATTAAAAAATTTAGTAATCTTAGTACATAAGATTGTTTATTATGTAGTGTCAAGACTGCGTTCAAGGGAATTTGAAGAAAATATTTAAAAAACTTCAGGCTAAATTCTGAGTAAATATTTTACCATATCAGTTAATTTTTAATCCATTGAATATAGATTTAGTAAAAATTCACCTTAAAACATATCGGATTGTTTGGCATATGACAAATGCAGAATGTAAAATAAAATTGCATGCTATATAGATTAAAAAAATTACTTTAGATTTTTAACTAAAGATATATAATGATGATATTCATAAAACAGAATAAGACCCTAAAATTAGACATTTTTATTATTTTCTATCTGAATATTTTAATTTTATGTTTTTATTCTATACCATAAAGAAGCATTTGACCATGATTTCTTGACATTTAGAAATTTTATAGAATAAATAATAATAAAATATGATATTTTATTTTTTAAATTAAATCAACATTTTCTCTGGAACCTTTTCTATTTATTCAGATTTTTTCTGAATGAGCTGTTTCTTTCTTTCTTTGATGCAATGATTGTTAATACAGCTTGTTAAATTTTGCTTAATTAAAATGCAACATTAAGTGAGTACTATCTATATGTAAATGTAATTAATTTGAATTTTGAAATGTGATTAATTATTCTTATACAATTATCATTGTTCATATTTTCGAAAGCCTAAAAATTCAATCAAGTACTATAGATTCTAATTGTTTAAAAAATTTTTTAAAAGACTGTAAAATCTAGAAATATAGAATGGAAAATTTATAGTTTTCCTTGTGATAAAAATAAAATTTTATTTGTAATTTAAATAATAAAAAATTATTCTTTCAAAGATTTCTTTCTTATGTATCAGCCGATTCACTATAATTTATCAAATACCTTGAAGAAGAGAGAACACGCAATAAGTAAATAAAAGAAATTTTGCACACGTTAAACTTAATGTGTATTGACTACACTATTTTGAAATGCCTTATTTTTCTAAGCCAATATTCTTTCTATTTCTTCTTTCTATTTCTAAGCTAGTATTCTTTCTATTTATATTTTCTAATCTAATATAAGCAACAAATCTTTTCATTTATGGAATCCATTAGATATTTGTAAAAAAATATACTCTTTCTTGTCTCAAAATTTAAATTTCTAAAAAAAGAAAATTCTGGAAATCAATAAAATGGTTTCAATTGAAAAATAACACTCTGTAACAATGTAGTATTCTAAAAATATTCATGAAAATAAATTTATTTATCGACTATATAAACAGTTCATTCCAAGTTGAAAAATTGTGTGATGTTAAGTTTTATAAAATAATATAAATAGAAAAAAAAGTATCTTGAAAACCTTGGAACTTTTACTAATTACTGATAATACCATTTTTATGCAAAAAATAATCACTGCTGGAATCTATAAAAGGAAGCAACCTTATAGAAATTTTAATTAAACAAAGTACATTAAATTCCTTTCGGGTGTTAAAAAAATTAGTATTTTTGTTTTCTTAAATTACAAAGAGCATACATTCAAAAGCGTTTCGGAAGTAAACGTTTTGTGAGAAACAGTTTCTTATAATTATGGCTTTAATATAATAATGCTAAACACTTATTTTGTTATCTCACTGGAAATTCACACTGATAAACATGACAGAAAACGGCACAAAAGCGCTTGTATTATCATCCTCTAAAAATGACACTGAATGCTGCCTGTGATTATATAACGCCATCCGGGTATCACAGCAATCATTTTCAAATCATCATATACAGCGCTAATGCAAATACGGACCACCCCCTACTTGGATCGCTCGGGAACCGTGGCTTTTCATTTACGGAATCCATTTGGCTAAGACATGCAAATGTTGCAGCATATTAAGAACCACTGGGGTGTCAAATAATTCAGGCATGGGGTGGGGAAGGGGTGATGAGAGTTTCCCGGATTCAGGAAAATTTTCGATTTTAATGGCAGCTATTTATTCCTCTCAGCTTTTACCTGATCTTTAACAAAACACCAAGTAACCTCTTCTCTCTCCCTTTTCGGAAGATCTAAAATCGGAAATGGAGGAAAATTGCTTCCGAATTTTGCATCTTAGAATGGTTTGGGGAAATCAATATATAGTATCTCTTCTTTTATTTTTCGTAAGGTTGTTTTCGCATTTAAGCGGTATCCAGGAAAAATATTCTTTCGGTTTTTCTCGAGAACGATCCGAAAATCTGAAGCGCTCCCCAAAGAAAATAAGGATGTGAGAGAGGAGATTTTAATTTCGCTCTTCTTCAAATGGAAATGTATGATATGTTTTGATAAGAAAAAAAGAATTTTTTAGTGAAAATTTCAATAATTTATTTAAGAAAAAGTATTAGTGATGATTATTAATGACGAAACTCACGTTAAAGTTTACTTTTATTAAATGTAAAACTCCGTTATTATTACCACAAGCTTTTGATTAAACAAAGTGAAAAAAATTAATTAATTGTCATTTATCACTTGGTAATGATATATGATTCCACGTGATATATGACAAATTCCACGTGATATATGGCAATATTCAAATTCAAAAGTTGTTTTAAATTTGTAATACATACAGATCAAGATATTTCTTCTTTTGAATATATACGACCATCAGCTTTTAAGAAAATTACTAGAAAAATAGAAATAATGATGTCATATATATGTACAGTGTAAGCAAAACGAATTTGTATGAAACCTGGACGTCGGTTGTTACTGGAGCATGTGTAGTCAATCATTTTTCCGAAGTGTACGTGGTGGGCTTTTCAAGCATCTTTCTGTATAAACAAATGGAAATACATTTTCTTAAGCGATTTCTCTTGGAAGCTGTGTAGTAGAGAAGTTTTCAGGGCATTTTTACCCATTCATGATTAGTAATCCTTAAGAATATTTACAATGCTATCTAAAATATATATTTTCTTTGTATATACTCCTTTTAACTCTTTAACTGATAAGAAAAATAACTTTTTATTATATGATTAGAACTGTCTGTTAGTCAGTTCAGTTAGGCTTTCAGTTTACACTTTTGAAATTTTGAAGAATTTGCCAAGTTTTTAAACTAAAAAGTAATGAAATATTTATAATTTTCTTTATTATTTATGAATTTCAGAATGTAAGCATTATTATAATTATTTTCTTTCATAAGCGATAATTTATTAATTTATAAATTAATTAATTCTTTATTTTAATTCAATTTCTGTAAAATTTCCTAAGGGAAATTTACAACATGGCACTTATAGTTGTTTCATCTTAATATTCTTTGAGTTTAACTGAAATAAATATTGAATATGAATATAATGACACTTATTAATTGGAGTTGAAGCAAATTATTATCTTTAGATTCTATTGATACTCCATTTAAAATGTATCCTTAGTTCTCATAAATTTTTAATTCAAAGTTTTAGTATATTACTTATAAATATTCCCATAATCCAATCAACTTTTTAATATAAATTATAATAATTTTTTTCCCTAAATTATGGTATTGCGATCAATATTTTTTTTATTTATGTTACAGCAAATTTCTAATTAAAGCAAAATGAATACGGAATAAAGCTGATTATGCATTTATATTTTAATTAAGAATTCTTTTAGAAACATATAATTTACACTTAAGATTATGTATTACTTAGGTAAAATAAACTAAGATAAATATTTTTACATTAAATGATTGCTTAAAAATGATTTTTTAAAATAAGGAAGTTCTAAAAATTTAAATCTGAATTTTAAATACTAAGCAGAATTTCGAAAATTTCACTTAAGCTAAATTTTATTCATTGGATATCTTAAGTAAATAGAAACAAAAAAGATGTCTTAAACTTCAAAATGTAAAAGTAGCTTTAAACATAATGAACAATTTATTTTTTTAAATCCTTGGCTTTAGCCAAGGATTTATAATTTCTTTAATAGAACATAAGATATAATGAATACCTTTGTATTATCTTTAGAAATTGAAAAAGTACTTTTTTTAATATCAAATATAAGAATGTATTGTATCTTGCTTTATTAAAACTACATTTATAACGAAAGAGTTTAAAAAATTTAATCTATATATATTCACAAAAAATATATATTACTTATCGTTGTATTTCGTAACTTCCAAAGAAAAAATATTTCTAGACAAATCGATGATTTTTAATATCCTAACTTGTCAGTACAGGAGTTACAGGTTCTGCTATTTATTTTTGATTTCATTCGAACAAATCCTACATTTTTTTATGAAGGGATAAAAAATATACGACTGGATTAAAAATAACCAAGAAGTTATACGAAACTTTAGAATGTTTAAAAAAATGTACTGGGAAGATTTTGCTAAAGGAAAAAAAAATAATAACGAACGAAGAATTGTTTGAGAGATAAAGTTAGGAAGAAATCCTAGTTTCACCCTCGAGAAACTTTCATAAGGATTAGAGTTGTACAAAAATAGAAAAGAAGACAAAAAATTAAGAAGCATAACACATAACAAGGTAACATAAATGTTGATGAAAAGTTTCATGTAAAATATTTTATTAATTTGTTATTTTGTTAAGATAGAAATGTTTCAAATAGATTGTATGCTGTTTTCAAAGTTGTTTTCTACTAACCATCTAAAATGAAAGTATTAAATTAAATTCTCTCATATCATCAGAAAGTTTAACTTAAAAGGACGCTAGGATTATATCGAAGAAGAGGCTTCTATTGCTGTAGTCATATACATTTTACAAGTAATATAGGAAGTTCTGCTTTTTATAATTGAAATCAAATAAAGCACATACACTTTGAGAAGGAATAGCAATTCTCTTCAGAAACAATTTAACAAAAACAAGAAAGGAATACTTAACATATAAAGAAAATTATTTCATCATGACAACACCATTGATTGATTATGAGATTATAGAAAATATTTTCTGTATACATTAGCCATTATTTGATTAAACATTCTTCTTAAAAAGGATAGAGGCTAATTTTTTTCTTCTCATGATGATCTCCCTTAATATGTAATGTAATGATTTCAAAGACTGCGAAATGGAGCTGCAAAGTGAGTGAGACCACATCAGACATTGCTTTCTTTTTTGAAGAGAAAGGGAAAGAAAATTATGGTATCTGTGGGGAATGTTAGAAGTGTATTCACTTATAATAATTTTATGTAATTTTATTTTATTTTCTTTGATTTTCTAGAAAATAACAAATAATTGGCATGTTAAATAATGTGTAATCAATTTGAGGTACAACATTAATTGGCGGTAATAACAATAAATTTTTAAAATGAATGAAAATAAAAAAGACAATTTATTTTTAATCAATCAATTATTATTAAAATCAAATAATTTTACCTTTTATCAAAAACAAAATTAAGTGACATTCTATCTACATACTTTCAAATATCAAAAACATTAAAAGTTACTTAAAAATAAGTAACTGTGTGTGTTAGGTTTTTTTGATATTTAAAAGTATGCAAAATATTATAAATTGATTTTGAATTTTTTTAACTATTTGATCCATAATTTAACTGTAACTTCTTGGTTTTGTTGATATCTGTAAGTATGCATCATTATATTTTCTATGATTTGTTCATAATTTCTCGTATCAATAAAAGTTTAACAACATTTACGTACAAAGATATTTTCAAAAAAAAAAAACACTTGTTACACTTAAGATATTCATATGCAAGAATTTTAAGAGCAATCATAGATAAAAGAAATTAAACACTTATAGATTAAGCATAGTTAAAAATCATTTAATAAAGCAATCTGAATAAATACAATCTGACATCAAAATTAGTCTAAATTAAGTAGAAAAGTTATAATCTCTAATTTAAATAGATATACCAGTGTAAGTACATATTTCCTAAAACATTATATATATATATATATATATATATATATATATATAAATAATGTGTTAGTAATATATATACACACATGCCCAAATTTATAATCGTTGCTATATCTAAATGAAACTAGTTTCAGGGCTTATGTTTGCACAAATTCATGTTAATTCAAATTTATATGCCTTCTAAAAATTTCAAAATATAACTTGTTGTAAGTAAATCTTTCGTTACAAAATATATGCAAATGTGTAACCGTTATTGCATACTTAACTTGATGAAACAGCAGTCAATTGCAGTTTTATAATAAAATTGAAGCCATATTATGCATACCAAGCGCTTAGCTGTAGATTATTTGGAAGAGTAATTATTAAACTCTTGCTTGTTAATGTTGTTGATTTTGCTATTGTAAATTTTATTATCTTTATTTTGTATGTATATTTTATTATCATTACTTCAATACCTTTCAGCTGTAATTATGATAATTTAGAGACATGTTTGTTATTCAAAGAATAGCAATAAACATTAATTTATGTTAATATTTTTGTTTCCTATGCGTAAAAATTTTGAGGAAGTAGGAATACTGAAGCAAATTCTTTACATGAGAAGCTATTATGCGTGAGGAAATTCCATTTCATTATGTATAATAGAAACAAATATAACTTAAAATAGGAATTATTGAACTGCAAAATAACAGAATGGAATTCCATAACTTTTTTAATGTTGAACTTAAATAATGTTTTAATTATATAATTTCATTTTTCATCAATTATTCCTGTATATATCTAATCATAAATATTTAATAATAGAAATTTTAATGTATTGTAATAGAAAAAACTAGATTCTACTCTCTAATGTGATATATTTTGTAAAAGTTGACTCTAAGGAAATTGTGTCCCATGATGCATTAATATTACACAATAATATTATTTTATATCCAAAGATGCTCATGTATTGACAATTCATGAACACTTTTAAGAAAACTATGGAAGCTTGAAGTATTTAAATTTTTATGTTAAATACAAAAAAAAACATTTTGAAACAAATTTTATTGAAAAAATTTAACAAATCTATCTGAAATACTTGATATTTCTTCACATTATTTGGATTCATTGCTGAATATATTTGGTGATCATTTTACTTATCTTTTTCATATAGTGATCTTAACATTTTGGATCCATTTAGTGTTTGTAAGTTTTAAATATTTTTTATTTTAAAAAGGAAACCATAAAAGTTAATTAATTAAAAATGTTGCAACCAAATGGCAAATTTAGTTGCAATATGCAAAGCATGGTTTTGTGTTAGTGTTCACGATACACTCACTTTTTGTACTCTACAATTAATTTTACCAACAATATTTAGTGGTAATTAACATGATTTTACATGTTAATTACCACTGAAATGTGTTGGTTTAATAAAATACAAGGTCTTAAGCATGGTTTTGTTAAATAAAAAATACATTGTTTTGTGTTTCTTGTCACGATACAGTCATCTTTTGTACTTTAGAACTAATTGCAACAGCAATTTTTGGTGGACTACAAAAATTGCTACAAGCATCCACGTCGAAAAAAACACATGAAAAATCTTCTAAATTACAAAAACTCTTAAAGAAGCTTGTACACGGTAAAAATAAATTAAATCTGTCTTTACTCGAAAAGTTATTCCGCAAATATGGTTCGCGGTTATGAATAAAATGCTCTGAAAGAATTTCTTACCTGGTCTGACGCAGCTCCAACCGCAAAGGCCATCGCAAAGGCAACGTTTTTTGGTACTGATGCAATCAGCATCATTCTTGCACTTTCTGAGACATTCTCTACCCTTTGATTCTGCTTCTTCTTTGTGTCTTGGGCAGTAGTCTGGTCCATCATCTACATCCAAATCGTCGACATCTGCAATGAAATTGTATTGAGAAACAGACGACAGAATTGAAATCAACAAAATATATCCACTTTTTCATCATAAATATTTATTTGAAGTTTTATAAAAACTTTATATAAAGATATTAATAGACCTTGGGGCATAAATTTTCAATTTTCTTAATTTAAATTTTCAAGTGATGTAAGTTTAGTTTCTATTTTATAGATTATTATTACTTACATTATTCACAAAAATGTTTTTTTACGTTTTGTACAAAATTTGTGTAAAGAATGTTTTGTATTTTATATTTAAAGCTTCATAAAAATATTTTTTCATATCTTAATTAAATAAAGCATTATGTATTAAAAGAGGAAGTAAAAATATAACAAAGATGTTAAAACGTTACTAAAAAAAAATAATGACAAAGTTAAAATACAATTGCATAAAATGTTTTAGAGGTAAAAGTGCATCATTTATTGTTATGGTGGACGTGGAAAATTGAATTTACTTGCATGACTTATTAAAATAGATTTTTTTTCAAAAAAATTAAATAATGGAATTTTCTTCGAGTATGTCCTGAAGGAAAGAAAATGAGGAGGAGGTTTTTTGAGTTAGTGAAATATGAAATAGCAGCTTTAATATTTAACGGTAAACTACATCAGGGTCGAAAATTAAAGAAACACATCCATTGTTATTTCTGCGTGGATCGTTTAACTTTCTTCTATAAATATAACGAGAAGAAATATTTCTTCCATGAATAATGAGAAGAAGCCTTAGTAAGAATAATTGGTAACGCAAGTTATAGGTTAAAGGAACTTTATTTAATTGAAGATGACCTAAGTGCGATAAAAGTAAAAATAGAAATTTAAATATTGTAATAAACTTGTAAATGTTATATGCGCTGAATGAGTTGAAGATTTTTTAAATTATTTTTATTAAAATCATAATTAAAATAATTTTAACTCTAAACAGTGTCTAATGACTTTCAAATACAAATGTTATTCATAAATGAATAAAATAAAAAACATTCATAAATTTACGAAATTTTTAATATTAACATATTTATTTTATTAATTAGTTGAAGATTAAAAAAACATATTTATATTAATGAAGAAGACTAAATATTGCTGATAATTCCATAGTTATACTTCTTTTTTATGAAATAAAAATTAAGCAACCTAAATTAAACTAACATTAATTTCTTGATACACTCATAATTAAAGAATATTTAATTTTTTTTTATTTTATAAATCTTTTCTGAAACTCAGATAAACCTAATTTAAGTTTAAATATTTTTCAAATTTAGTTTAAAAAACGTTTTAAAAGAATATTTTTAATATTAGGTTGGGGAAAAAGTAATCCATTATTTTTACGTGAACTTTATGTAATTTCTTTTGGATTCACTTTGTAAAAAGGTTTAAAACAACTTTCATGTAGATTTTTAAGTCTTGCGCGTTATGACAGCTGACATGCGGTTAACGTCGATCATTTTTGATATTTTATAGACATTTTCGACGATGCTGTATCCACATGCGAGGTGCATCTCTAACATCAAAAATACCCGAACGGAATCGACGAAACAAAAATTGTGCGTAACTGGTTATTACAGTCTTATATAGGACGATAAACATCTTTCATAATTTTAGCGACCCGGCTATCTTTTTCGTCGTTACAAGAGAAAAACGAAAATGTATCGAATTTTCTGTTTGTTGTCTTCCATTTTTAAAACCTTGTACTCGTAACTGAATTAATCAAACAAAACACCGCAAGAGGATATTTTAGTGTCAAATGTCACCTTTCCAACGAGTATAAATCTGAAATTGTTTGATAGATACCTCACGAGATATCGATCACTATAGACGTCTACCGAAAAAATAATGGTTTACTTTTTCCCCAAACTAATATTTTCAAATGTATGAAATTAGAATTTTATCACACGAGGAAACAAAAAAAAATAATAACTTAAGATCTGTGTGATCTAAACGGATTGACAAAATGTCAAAGACCATTGTAAAGATATGCCATATATTGCCTTCAAGCAGATTGTACGCACATAGATAGTATAGACTTTTCATATTGTGCACTATTTGCAATTGTGATAACCCCAGAAACTTTTAAGCATTCATTGGAAATAGATGTGCTTTGACAGTGGGCACAGGAAAGTCTAGTGGCTTAAGGCCATTTAAGAAATTTTACAGTCCACCACGTAAATTTCCTTAAAGCAAAACTTTTTATAGTTAGAGGACCGATCATAAGGAAAGAAACTCAGAAAATTTCCAAGTACCAACCGTCACAGTCTTGGATGCAAAATATCTATTTTCTGTTGTTTCACAATGGGTGCCATCAACCCCTTACCTTTACTTCTGCAGAACGCTGTTTTATCACTAAGATACGATGAATTTCCGAATGCAATGCTAAAAAATACGAAAATAGCCATCTTTTATTGTTCAAAATGTGCTGGAGCAGAACACAGGATATTTATCTTTAAGAAACTTTGCCTCATTGCAATGCTACTGTGAATTTTGATCTATCTCCATAAATCATAAGTTCTATATCATAAATAATTTCCAGAACTAACACAATATTTTTCCCTGAAAATTCTAAGCTGATTTTTTTCTTTCTTTAAATAAAAAACCTTTTTTTTTTCTTCTTGCAGATTTTAATCAAATTTTAAATTCATACTTACAGTCTTTGTGTGATTAAGTTTTTATTTACTAACTTTATATTCGTAAATTCATGTGAATATACCATAACACACAAAACTCACTTTATATATATTTTTTATATATTTATAATATACTGCAGCTCTCTACTGTATCTCAAATTTGATAAATGGTTAGAAATATTTGAAATTTTCATTTTAATAATTGAGATGAAATTACAAAAAAATCAATTTGTCATATAGATCCTAAAATATATGTCAAGAAAATATAACAATAATGTAAGTAAGAATAAAGTAAATTATTAAGCTTGAGAAATTTATAATTAAATCGCATTCTGATGCAAAAATGTAGCTCATTTTCACAAATCCCTTATTATCTGCCGTAAAAATTAGCGCATGGATTCATAATTTTACTGTATTAAAATTAGATGTCCCTGATTGGTTAATTTTGGCAATAACTAATAACTTCTTGAATCACCAATCCCCAGCACACTTCCAATTCTGAAACATATAATGATGTGCACAACACATTGAATGTACTATCAGTACACTTGATATGTTGATCTGTATTAATTAATTTACCATATTGATTCACTGAATTAAATGGATTGAATAATAAATTATTAAGTAGTAACTATTTCTAATTGATAAATTAATTTACTAAACCGTAATTAATTGCATATTATTATTTAATAATCCTTGAAAAATTTATGTTGGAAGTTGAATAAATGTAATGTTACAAATATGTCCTATAATAACTAGGAACTTATTTTTGGTTTGCAAAGAGAAATTTCTTATTTTTTCTGTATATAATAAACTAACGGCCTAAAATTGTGTTTTAATGTGTGTAAATTCATAAGTAACTTGAGTAGCGTTTAATATATGTCTTATTTAGAAATAAAGATACAGGATGAGATTAAATAAAAAACTTATAACCATTTGAAGAAATCTTAATACAAATGAAATGATAAATGAAGGAACACTTCAATACAGATTCATGATAAATAGATTTCTGTAAAAACGTCCATTTTTTATATTTCTAGATATTTTAATCAATCGAAACTTAAAAGGATTTGTATTATACGTTTTCTATAATAATACTTCAAACTTACATTTGTAATTTGATAATTACTCAAGGATTTCCTAGGACAAACTAATTCTCTTATATTTAGATAATTTATTTCGTAAAATTTCAATTTAAAAACCATAAGGACTCTTAAAATATTAACATGTTCTCATTTCTTTACATATGTCTATACGATGTTTTTTGCAAGTGAACCTAGTAATGAGAGCATGTGGTATATTTAATTCAAAGAACCATATTTTTAAATTCCTCTCCTCACAGCCAAAAATATTTTTTGCAATCAGTGATCAAAAAAATTTTATCAAAACATTTTAGTAAAAATACAGATATACAGAAATACAGAGACAGATATTGAGCCATTTTTTATTTATTTGGTTCTACTTAGATAAATATGCTATAAATACACCCACAAATGCATATAATATTTAATAACATAAATCTGCTAAAAATTGCATATTTTTTATATAATATTTTAAAATATATATTTTATATTATAATGCAATCATATAAAAACATAATGTTAAAATATAATATTTATATTGAATTTATTTATCAAGAACTTATAAATAAAGGTAAAAAAATCTAAATAATAAAATAAAAAAAACTAATTAAAAGAAGAAACTTTCCTTATTGTATATTAAATGAAATGAGATATGTCTAGATACATAAATGTAGATTAAATTGATTATCATGAAAATTGAGTTTCAGAGGAAATTAATTATAACACATTTCAAGCAAGCATCAATGAAATAGAGCTTCAACTTAATTTAATGGAAATTGAATTTTATGATCAGCGTGATGAGAAAATTAATATAAATTTTAAATAAACATCAGAATTAAATATTAAAATTTATAATAAAGTAATTCTGCTGTTGAAAACTAAATCTAGCAGTAAAAGAGAATTATTTCCGAGAAAAAATATATTATCTAATTAAAACTAAATATATTTCATATTAAGTTAAAGTAGAAAAGGAACATTTCCAGTACCAGTTTTAGAAAATAAATTATGCAAACAGTGAGAATACCAAGAGAAAATAAAAAGAAAACATCATGAATTAAAATTTGCATTAAATAATGAATTTTTTAATGAAATTATTGAATATAATTGAGATTTATAAATGAAAAAGTAATATTTCCTATTGTTAACGATGCTTGTTAAATTTGAATAATATACTAAACTTTTAATAAAGTTTGTATTACAGTTTTAATAGTTGAATATAGAGTAAACCTAGGTTCATTTTCTTCACACGAAAATTCATTAGACATGGGCCAACAGTGTAAATTGGATTTCAAATGACTACAAACGTCCTTACCAGAGAAGGGGATCTGACCCATGAACTCCATGAATTGAAGTTAAGAGTACTTTAATCCTTCAATTGGTTGTTTAGCTTGTTGAAGATAAAAAAAAATTGAAATTTGATTCCTTACTCATGTATTATAAATGAAACAACTACGAAATGATCGGGAATTGCAGCAATTTGGTTAAGAAATTTGTCACTCTCTGTCTGGAAAGTAGAAAGCTGGTACTATTGAGTGAATCAGTAAACGGTAAAAATCAGTGCCCTATTTCCTCAGTTGGTGTGGAGTATCAGATAGCTAAAGTAGCAACTCAATTATCGTCCGTGACATTTGACCACGGTTTAAACGAGCTATTTCTTCTGTGATTAACAACCTTGATCGGCAGAAACATGCAATCGGAAATGTATCATAACATATTATCGAATTTAAACTTCTTTTTAAATGAATCAAAATCTCTAAATTTCGGCTTGAAAATTATTATTTAAGTTCTATTATACTCTTATGAAGTCTGCAAAATAAAACTATTTCAATAGATTCCTTTTTGTTTTTAAGTGATGTGAGTATTACATTATTAATTATTTATTTGATTTGAATTTTTAAGATATATAGAAAAAAATTTGTTTTTTCTGAAATTATGGTGAATTTTCTTATCTTAATGCTTATTTTTAGCTCATCAATAAATTCAATCAATTAGAAATATTTCTCTTTTTCCCCATATCTATTGTCCGTAATTTTCTATTTTATTTCACATTTGAAGTATATTATACTTTATGTTTTCTTGCATAGGCATAAAATATAGCTTTTTATATTACTGCTTTGCATAACTAAGACAATAGTGGTACAATTTTGATACACTGAATATATAGAAATTAGTGAAATTGTACAAATTGATTTGTTGTTGTTGTTTCTGATGACACTTGGCAGTGCCAAGCCCGCTCGTCAGAGACTAGGCGAATGAAGTTAGAGAAAGAGCGTCTTCCGTTATTGAATAGAGTACCCACATACGAAGGAAGTACGACTTTTGGCTGATAGATGGCAGCACCATCTGAATCTTCTAATTTAAATATTGAAACCAGGGAAGACCTAAAGCCTGGCTCCAACCTCCTCCATTAATTATTAATTTGTAATGGGAACATGGAGGACATTGCGACTCGACATATTTTACGTGCCCCAGTCGCCATTATTGAACACGACAAATCTTCGTTTAAGCCGGGATTCGAACTCACCACCTTTTGGTAACGAGAAGGACGCCCTAACTAACCAGTTCAATTATTTCTTGTACAAAATAAAGTATTTTTTATCTTTTATTACTACAATTTAAAGTTTTGTATATTTTAAAATGATTAGTGAAAACTATGCTTTTGTTATTATTGAGGAAGCATTTTATAATAAAATGTTTATAGATTCTGTGCAGAAAATAGCCTATTAGTTTAAATTTGTAGAAGAGCATATAATAACCAAGCACTTTCTTATGGGAAGACATTGCACATATATATCAATCTATATTCATTTGCTGTTAAAGAAATCTTTTGATCAAGTACCAAATTAAATTAGCATACAAAACGCAGTCTCTTTCTCTCGTTAAGGAATTGTAGGTTTTTTTTCTCAATACAAGTATTTCCTTTTAAAGTTTAAAGTAAATCCACTGCTAATATAAACTTTTTACAACAGTTATTTTACATTTTCACTTGTTACTGTACTTATAATAAAACTTAGAAAAAAAAATCAGTTTCTTATTTGCTGTGAATCTCAGGTTACAATACAATTTTGAAAATATTTTCTTTAAATTTACTTCAATTATTTACTTCAAGCTAATTCTTTAACTATTTTGTAATTTGTTACTCAAACTTTCGTTATTTTTTTATCTGTAATAATTTATTTATTTACGATGGGATTAGATTTTCAAAATGCAACTTTAATGAATCCAGCGTTATTTTAATTTATTTGGAATGACAATACTATCTTGCTTGCAGATAAGCTTCAGAAATTTTTCCAAATTATTTTTGTTCCGATAATAGGATTAGATAAATCTGTAGCTTTCTTTTATGGCTTTCTTTAGTCATCATAATTTCACTTGTCTATAAATTTTTTAAATTGATTTTAGTTTAACATTTCCTGTATAAAGGATTGATTTGATAACTGTTTTCTATAATTAATGTTTTAAAACTCAGCAAAGCTCAATTATTTCATTAAAAAATTAGATTCTCATAAGTGTTGAGTGTTAGGGTATTATGTTCATGTTGGTAATCATGAATTGTTTGAATAAATGATTGATATCTAAAATTGTATTGATGAATTGACACAGTTATTCAAGAAAAGAAACTCACTGATGTTTAATAAATCCTTTTTTATCTAATTAATTATTAATATAATTATTATAAGTGTATATGCATTAATCATTATATTTTACAGTTTTATTCATGCATTTAATAGGAATTAAATATTAAACTAAAGAATCATTCATAAAAAATTAGAAAATGCAAAATATCTGCAATAATTTTAGTTGCCTTTGATTTTGGCAATGGTGGCTAATATATGAAGTAAACATTTTTGTAAATATTGGTAAAAAAAACAGAAATTTATTGAATAAAGGTCACTGTGACCTGAAATTTTTTGCATTTCTTCTAAATAAAAGAGATTTTAAAAATAGAGTGTTAACTTCATTTGGAAAACAAGTAATATTAGAGGAAATGATATAAAAACAATATTTGATTTAAAAAATATTAAAGGAAAAATACGAGTAAACCATGTATACATTCAGTTGCTTCATTACTAATGATAGTAGTAAAGAATCGAATTATGATCATAAGGAATACAAATCCCAATATACAATGATTTTCTGAGCAATACATTATAAAATATATTCCTGAACTCTGGTGTAATCATTTATCAAGAGAGAACAACGCCAAATTAACCCGGAAACTATTTATCAAATCTTTGATAAACGCCTACTGAAGTGGGCAAACAGAAACCAGTGCAACCCCAGAGAATTACGTAGCCGCCAACAAAGAATTCGAAAAAGCTTTTGTTGGCGATGCAAAGAAAGCGAAGGAATGGTCGCCAATTTAGATATCCCACCTGTCTCCGACTCTTCGTATCAAAACTGTCCTATGTAAGCATGGTGGGTGGGGGAGACTGCCGTATGAGAACATGTCAAAAGAGTAATTAACCCCCGGGGTGCTCCGTCATAATTAAAGTCGTCTGTTAGTGAAGGAAGTATTTGTCAGGAAGCTGTTTGTCGAATGAGTGAAGCAGCCATTTGTGCTCCTTCGTTCGAGATGAGATCCCAAAAGGCGTGGGCTGCACTTCCCGATAGTCTGTCAAGTGTCTGGCTAAGCCCCCTGTTTCCCTGAAAACGACGCTCGGGCCCACGATTTGCAGTGATTAATTAAACTATTTGAAAGGTAGCGTAGGAAAAGGAAACTGGATAAAAGCCTTTTAAGTGCCATTCAAAATAAAAAAAAATTTTTGACCTTTGATAAAATGTTAGTTATAGCTTAATCGTCTAGAGTGATTTGAGAATATATCGTTACATGAGATATTTATTAGAAAGATATATTTTTGTAAGAATTAGTTATGTATAATTAATTGATACGCCCACGCCTGAGATGCATTGGAAGACAGGAAATTGGAACAAATTCCAATTTTTTTCATATCTATAATTGGAATCTCACAAGGATTCAAATCTTGAAATTATTTCAAACTACATGAATTGTTACTTCTGAATTGTCTTCTGTAAATAATATTTATACTAATTTATCAATGGAAAAGTTATTACGAAGTTAAGAAGGCGGTATATCTTTAAAAAATATAGAAATGGATTAATTCCTGAAAGTTTCTTAAATTTTAAAAATGTTTTCCGTAGTTTTATAACATTCCCTATTTGATGGATATTTGGATTATGAATCTCAAAATATGAATTAGAAACTTTCTTTAATTACAATACAGAAATGTAGAATAGTTTTTAGAATTCGTGAAAAAAAGTTTATCTTCTAAGAAAAGTTATATCATTAACGAGTGATATATAATACTAAACTCTTCTATTCTTCATATTGTATGAGAGACAGAGATTAAACCAAACAGAAAGGAAGTTTAGGCCAAAAATTATTTTGGAATAATGACTTTAACTTAAAACACTTTCAGCAAAAGAAAAAAAATCTTAAATTTTAAAGTTTTTTATATGTGGACAAAGCAAAATGTATGTATATTGTCTTCCAACAAAGAAATTTCTAAACCAAAAGTTTCAACTTAAATTCTTAGTTACAAAGAAATTAGTAGAAATTTCATTTTATTTTAAATTTATGTCTTTAATGAACACAAATGATTTATAAGTTTTTCAGAAGCACGTAACATTTTTATCAACTTAATATTTTAAATTTCTCGAGTTTATGTATTTTTTAATTTGATAAACAACATAGCATATTTTTTAATAAATTACGCTTGCAAAGAATCACTTACTTTTTTAATGAAAGTGTAATAATTATTCCAAAACTCTCTACCCTTTACTAGTAAAACATTTCATAAAATGTTAGAACCACAAACCATAAACTAAGACATCTTACTCGTAAATTGCTCTAATATGACTAAGAATTATTAATCACATTTTTCATTTCGTGGTTACAATAAATGCTGTTGGCAGAAATGAAAAACAAAACCATTTATTTTAACGGGCGCAAACTAGTCGAAAAATGCAATGATGAATTGCTCTTGAACTTTGCATCTATTCCACGAGATCTGATGTGAAGGCAAACCAATAATTTATTTTCCACTTTTCAATAACTTTCCAGTCAGATTTGGAAATTTGACACCGTGATTTAAAAATTTGCATGCGATACGTACTTCTAAGTAAGAAATAATGACGACTCGCGTGCTTCGAAACACAGGGAAAAGGGAAAAATGAAAGTGAAAATTTTTCCCTTCCCAAGAAACTGGATACGAGATTTTAAGCGCAGTGAAATGTTCCTTTTCGTTTCCAGTTATGGATGGCTTAAATTTGGCACTTGAAATTGGATATGTAGATTAATAGCTGCACATTTTAATAGAATGTTTCAAAATGAAAATTGCTTATTGAAATGTAAATGGCATGCTGAAAATATAAATCTTTTTGCTATTAAGAAATAAGGTGTTATGTAAAAAAAAAAGAAAAATAAAGTGCTTTAAAAAAAGAAATTTTCGTAGAAGTGTAAATCAAGTCACGAAAAATTTTATTGTAAGCTATGCAAGTACAGAATGTAATAAAAAAGCTTACAATTTTCTTTATTATGGTTGGTTTTAATTTACTCATATAAATGTCTTAAAAATTCACTACTTTTTACAAATTATTCCGAAAATATTATTGCAAATATAAATTTCTAAAAGACAACAATACAAATTTTCGTAATCATGCGACATTTAAAATTTTTGTGACATATTTTTTAAATTTTTATAAAAATACTTAAGTAAACTGAATAGTAATGGAATAATAAAACTTCTAAGATAAAGAATGATTTGAGAAGTAACGATATATATGTCGATAAAGGGAGAGGGGAAATACTCACAGGGAAAAAATTTTTTTTCACTAAGAATTAAAACAATTTTTTTTTACTAATTTGTATCGATTAAAATTGTTGTCTAGAGTATTTTCAGATTGATTTCAACGAGATATGTAATTGTGATTCATTTTTTTTTCAAATTACTTTGCTTCTATCATACGTGAGATTTTATGTCAATTTGATTTTATATTTCATTAAAGATATGATTAAGAAGTATGTTTGCGTTAACTAATAATTTATATTGATTAATTATTAGATAAATTATATCTAATAATTTAATCTGCCCTATGACTCAGTATTCTTAAAACGCGTTTTCATATTTCATGTGCCTCATATAACATATATTCCCAACCCCATATATTCTATGGATTCTCCACATTGCATTTCTATACTGCGAAATTGATAATGATTTGTACAATTCATTATCAATTTTGAATATGTTTGCTCATTGTGTAAATTGTTTCAATGTTTATACTTGACAAACAAATGGAAATACGTATAGTGATTCTTCCGTGGAATGATCTACTTAATTTAAAATAAATCTTTAATACTGTTTTGTACCATATGTAAAAATGCTGAAAAAGCATAACATAGAAAACGAAGAATCATTGGACAGTGAAATTCTATTTAATGCAGACGAACAAAAAGATATGCCTTAAAAGGAAATACCAAAAATTTCGAAAGATGACACTAAAACAAAGATGTACTGAAACAAGATGTTGATAGAACGTTATTTCAGACAACTTCGACAGTGAATAAACATGTAATAAAACTATTTTTGGAACTATTTCAAATTAATTGTTTTTTAGTTATATATATATGTTTTTTATGTAAAGTTTTTTTAGTTTGATTTTTGTAAAATACACAGATTTCATTCATAACATAGTTTAATCCTGTAATATGTATTCGATTTAAACCCATTTTAACGAGTAAAATTAAACGTGAATCATTTATACATAACCCGATATGCGAGGTCGTACGAGTGTACTTTACGAGAATGCTCGTACAACGAGTTTTCAGATATTACTTGTAACTAATATATCATTTTAAAAGGGAAACTACCATGAGCTAATTATCTTATTTCTTTGTTTTTATTTATTAAATTTACAAACTAAATAAAACTTTGGTTTTTACAATGGAAATAAAAATGGAAAATATGATATTTTGTCTTTATTTATACACATTTCAGTCATTTTTTATTCTCAATATCAATTTTTTCAAATTAATTTACATCAAATTGTTACTTGAAATAAAATGTATTGTATAAACTGTGGCTTATAAAAAGTTATATATTAGCTTATGAAATTGTAATATAAAATTTGTAAAAGTATGAAAATACTAGCACGCTGAAGCAACATCTTATATAATTATTTTTTGAGTAAATAGTTTGTTTAAATTAATGGTGTAACTATAATATAAGATTGAGAGATATTTGAATTCGGTTTTATACATAATTTAAATATAATTTCTCTAGGTAATTATTTAAATTAATCGTGTTCTGAATTTACATAATCTCTCTGCCGCAAGGTATGAAGGAATGAACGATTTCACAAAATTTATTTAAATTCCAAACAAATTCATTTCGTTCAATTACATTTAAATGAAATCATGCGTTATTTTTTTAAAATTAAAATTCTTTAGTTGATTTAAATGTAATTTTTATACGCAATATATTAAATCAAAATTTGAGAAATAGAATAGATATACAGCAATTTTTTATTATAATTGTAGTACATCATAAATTTGTAGTCTTGAAATGAAAAGGATTATCAAGTGTAATGAAATTCATAAAATATTTATAAATGATTTTTTATGTTACATTTTGTAAAAATACTCGAATGCTTAGTTTATTATTCTAAGTTATTTTATTTAAAATTCAGTGAACCTAGCTATTGTTGTACCTGTTGGTAAGTTTTGTTTGGAAAATTATTACATACAATAATCATTATTTCAATCTTTTCGCAATTTTCACAAAAATAATAATGCATTTTCAATGAGCAAAGTAGTTGTTGTTATTTTAGTATTCTAAAATCCTTCCTTATAAGTGTCAATTATTTTATTTCTTCTCAATCTGTATGAACCTGTCATAACTATATCTTTTATATCATTTTTAAAATGTATATTTATACAAATTATTTTTGAAAGTCATACCTGAAGACTGTTTTATCATATACTTTACTAAGTATTGTCACAGAAGAAAATTCATATTTGGACTGTTTGCTAAGTTTTAATTTAATATAGTTATCCAGATTTGTATATTGATCAATAAATTAAAGTCTCGAATCTATCCAAATTATAAAAATGTAAGCATATCTATATTCACTGGAAAAACAGATTTTTCAGATTAACAATTTAGATGGTTTCGGAATCTTCGTTTTTATGCGAAACAGAAATGCGCATAATTTTTGCATAATTTCTACTTAAACCCATGTGAAAAATACATCAAAAATATCTTACCCTAATTTTAGTTTTCAATATTCTTGTTTATAAAATATTATTGGCCGATTTAACTGAATATTAGAAAATATTTTGGTGGCTTATTTATTCTAAATAAACTTAATTTTAACGTAATAAAATCTAAGTTCAAATAAGCTTTCAATTAAAGAATGAAATAAATATTTTCATCAATGATAAAAAATTTTTGCTATAAAATGATTGAATTTTATTTTTTTCTTTTTATTAGATTTAAGAAAACTTAAATTTTTTGTAAATCTATTTTGTTTATTAATTTTCACATTTTTATTAATAAATTATATATGTGAATAACTTTAAACCAATTAATACATTAGTTTCTCAGAAATTCTAAGTATCGTCTAAAATTTAATATAATAATATGTATAACACAACAAAAATAAAGATTTTATTATTAATATTTAATTGTAAACTAACAATTTTTTTTATTCAGGAGTAAATTATTATTTTTAGACAGTGGGAATTACCGTAATTATAAAGTTATTTAAAAGTATTATTGGAAAATTAATTTAACTATACCAATAAATAAATATAAATAAGTATTCTCAATTGAAAATAAAGATATCACCTCCTCCAATTGTGGGCCATTTATTTAATTGGGGAGGAAAAAAGGAGTATATTAAATAAAACACATTGTAAAGATGCTTGAAGTTTAACCACCGTCCTCCGTGAGAGCCAAAAGAACCTTTTAAAGTGAAAATCGATGATTGCATATCGCCTCGAGAATGTTCACAATTCATCGATTTATTATGAAGGAAGAATCGAGATAAGAGAGTTATTGAATTTTATATGTAACAGAGTTATTCCAGATAAATAGGCAGTATGGTATCAAGATGGTATTTGCAGAAAAGTTTCGGAATAAAATAGGAGTTAAGATGATTGTGCTTGTTGCCTCTGGCCAAAATTCTGCCTGAAATAATATTTCCATATCTCCCACGCGAAATGAAATCTGGTGATTTGTATATAGATCAGCAATGTGTGTGTGTTTCTACTTCAAACTTTAATATTTGGTATGGCATTATGCGTTGAAATAATTGAGTATTCTACTTGGTTGAGTTATAATTTGCTATATATTATAACACAATTTAATAGCTATGACGTTTTGAAGAATTACGATTTCATATGACAATGTGCTAATTCAATCAAATTTGACGGAGATTAAAATATTATACACTTAGATACAAAAGAAAATAAATTAGGCTTTTTTCTTTATTGAGACATTTTAAAATATTTATAAATTGGTCTACTAACAAGTGATTCATTGTTCAAAATAGTCACTTATATGTGACCGCTTTTAAACAAATTAGCAAATTTACAAGACAACATTCATGCATAGAATACTTTATAAAAATATATTCCTTTAGAAGGGTATAAAACTCTTATAAAATGGTAATTAACACACAAAATATATTTAAGTGCTTACTGTTCTCTTCTCTCTTTAGAAAATGTGAAAATACGTTTTGAAATTCACATAAGAGCTCTAGATTTCTAACTCTTCCGATGGTAATTAGCAAAGTTATATCTAACAAACATTTTCCCCCATAAAACTTGTTCAAATTATTCGATAGGATATCTTGATTCAAGTGGACATTACTTGGATTCTGTGTAGTTAGTAACTGATCCATCAGTGTATTTCAGTGAAAGTTCTCTGTCATCAAATAGAGGACACAACAACATTGATAAGCTTTTTGAAATTAATTGTGAGTTACTTTACGTGGTAGGGAGTAGTCAAGAACTTTTATAGTAATTCATGCACAAATTTGATGAAACTCATTGTTATGCAATGCTCTTGAAATAAACAGTTCCTCCTCGTAATTATTGTAGACAAGCTGAGCAGATCTAATAAATTAAGTTTCAATAAAAAAATTAAGTTATTTGAGAAATGCATGCAATTTTAAATAAAATTGCTGCAATTCTATTTAGATTTCATAAATGTAACTACTTAGGCTTCTGAGGAATTAAGACCGTTAACTATTTTAGTCTGCTGAATTGATTTACACTCATTAAAGACATTGTTTTGTGCTTATATATTCCTTAAATATAGATTTTAAAAATCCTTTTTATAATGCTTCCAATTACAGAATTATTTGTAATGTACGAATTTATAGCTATTATATTAATTAAATTTTAATATTAAACTATTTTAATAAAATCACACTTATAACATCAGTAAAATTATTTCTTGCATAAAGAAACATAATTCTTACAATAAATTGTATTTATTAATTGGAATATTCAATTAATACCAAATTTCTTAAATTATCTACAGGTAATTATTGGAATTATTGAGGAGTATAAATTATGATGAGCCAATATATAAACAAATTTCCAATTTTGTAATATATATGAAAATTGTAAAGTAAATTAGTTACTTGATTTGATTTACTATGCTTTTCCAATCAATTAAATAACTATTATTAAACCAAATATCTTATTATTTTTTACATATTTATATTAGTTTTGCATTACAAATCTGTGTTTTTTAGTTTTGCTTTCTGTGTGAACTTAATGTATGCAAAGTTTAGGGGTTAAGAAGATTATAAACTAATGAAATGACACTTTTTAATAAAAAGCTTTCGCTATAATCAATTTTACTTTTCACATATATTTAGAATGTTTTTTTTGTATTTTTAGACTATGCATCGAAAATTGCAAATCATGCTGCGGATTTTGCATTTTGTAAAATTGCTTTCTCTGACTCAACACCGCATTCTTTTTGTATGCCTTTTGGATTTCCGTTGACTAAACACGATTTGATACATGACATAGTGTGGTATAATGATGTTAATATAAAAATCATTTAACACTTCTATCAATAAATATGTTTCTCCATCATTTGTTATAGTGATAAAATTAATAAAATTTATTCATTTGTTTTAAAATATCGATATTGCTGATCAATGTTGATAAAAAAAGAAGTTTTATATTAATGATATGCTGAAGTTGAGTGGCAAATTGATTTGAATTAACGTTATGTATAAAAAATCTCGAGTTAAATTTCAGAAGAGACTGAAGGAAATATTCTCTGATACATTATTACATATTTTACTATTTGAAACTTCAATAAGATAAATAAATGAAAAGATGATTGCAGGAATGTAATAAAACCAGTGTCACAATATTCCAGTTTCAAGGAATTTCTTATACCAATGTCGCTTTATAAAGAGTTAATGTAAAAAATAACATAATTAAAATATCTCACTACATTAAATTTCCAGTTTATAGCATAGATTATTCAAGATGCAACAAATTTTAATTAGATTTATTTCATATGGCATAAAAGTTATTCAAATTATATTTTTAAACTCAAATCATCATGAAACTATTACTATTGAAAATTGAAAATTGGATTTAAACCCGATTCCGACTCAGAAATTTCAATATACATTTCAATTTTAAGGTCTATTCAATTTTAAGGTATATCATGTGACGATTTGCTAAAGGGATAGCAAGTTCCAAATATAATATTTGTTCAAAAATCTTTTCAAATAAAAATTATATAATAAATAAAAGTTATATAACACTAAAATAAGATTGTGTTTAGTTTTACATAGAAATGTAATTCCTTAATTATAAATTGAAAGACAAGTTCTAGTATTTACTTTTACATCATAAATACTGCTTAGTCATCATGTTTAGAAACAAAATAAAACATTTTATCTAGAAGTATTAGATTTTTCAGACTTCTTTTTAATAACGATTTTTATTATCAAATAGAAAAATACTGAAATGTTATAGTATTACAGATACAAACAAGTGAATGACTTCAGCAAACACTGCCATCATTATATAACAAAGTAATGTAATGACGGAAACATAAAGTAAATAAAAACTATGCTCAGAAACACATTTCCTGGAAAAAAAGAATTCCCTATTTAATCAAGTAGAAAAACTTGCACATTGAAGTGGGCTGGCAGATGCAAAGAATTTCCCTTTGTGTGTTTAGAAGCGTAAGTAATGTTGGGACCAACATACTTACTGTGGGATCTTAATTACGGCGGATTTCATTATGCAGATGCAAAGTTACATCGATAACAAAGCTGGGAAGTGAACTAAAGGAAAGGGTAATTTGGAACCTAATTATGAGGATTGATGAGGAAGAGGTTGACGAAGTTTTTTTATTTTCTTCCATCTATCTTGTGTTCAAGCGCTGCTCTTTCCGTTGGCTTAGTGTATAACATTTGAATTTTGAGCAGATCAACGGATAGAAAGAAAAGTAGTGGAAATGAATGAATTCTTATTTGCTATCTTCATGTAATTGAGTTTGATACCTTGTTGCGTTAACAAATTGGTTAAACTTAATCATTAGAATGTGAAAAATTGGTCAATGAAAAAAATTTTGTTTTTGAAAATAAATGAAAGGTAGAACAAAAAAATTATTCTACCTTTCATTTATTTTCAAAAACAAATTTTTTTTCATTTATAAAAGACTTAATTTTTATGTATTTAAAATTATTAGAACTTTAATGGAACTATAATCAAACAAATTTCTTAAAATGTTTTCACAGTTTTCAACTAAACATCTTCTTTGTTTTTTTACATTCTTTTATATCAGAACTACAAAGCTTGAGTATTAACATAAT